>APFE030150006.1:3376-79728 GCA_000404065.3 Pinus taeda | reverse complement strand
CCTGGAGGGGAAAAATAATATGAGAAAAATCTGGTACAAATCTTTTAACAAAATTAATCTGGCCAAGAAATGACTGCATCGATTTCTTATTGTGAGGGAATGGGATCTCAGAAATTTCTTTGATCCGATCAAGATTGATATAAATGCCATCTCGAGACACAATAAAACCCAAGAGTTTCCCTTGATCAAGAGCAAAGAATGACTTTTTGGGTTAAGAGAAATTCCATACCTTTTACATCATTGAAAGATCTAGTTTAAGTCATGTAAATGATTAGACCTCTCTTTAGAAAATACAGTTATATCGTCTAGGTAGACGACCACTGTTCGATTAATCAATCCCCTAAAAGCTGTGTCCGTAGCTCTTTGGAAAGTCGCTCCTGCATTTATAAGTCTAAAAGGCATCTTTTGATATGCATATGTTCCCCATTTTGTTCTAAATGTAGTTTTAAGCTGGTCATCAGGATGAACCAAAACTTGGTTGTATCCTGAAAAACCATCTAGAAAGGACATCAATTCAGAACCTGCCACTGATTGAAGTATTTGTTCCATAGTAGGCAATGGGAAATTGTCTTTCAAGCTTGCTCTGTTCAAATTCCTGAAATCAATACAAATTCGAATGTCGTCATTCTTCTTCCTAACATGCACCATATTAGAAACCCAGTTAGAATGTCGGACTGGAAAGATAATCTTGGCTTTAAGGAGTTTGTTAAGCTCCGACTTAATCTGGCTTTCCAAATTTGGGTGTATTTTTCTTAACTTCTGCTGAATCGGTTTTTGATCTGGAAGCATTGGAATAGAATGCTGGATAATAGATGTGTCATAAGTCTTTAAGTCATCATATTTCCAAGCAAAAACGTGTTTATTCTTCCTTAACAGTTTAACAAATGCTTCTTTCTCTTCTACAGAAAGTCCTAACCCTAAATTCACATTCTGAGGAGCTTGCTCAATACCCAAATTTACCAATTCAAACCTTAGGGTAGAGCTTTAGATCTTTATATTAGTTATAGGTTTAAACCTTTCTTTTATATCATAAAGATTTTCTAGTTTTACCACAGGCTTAGGAATTGCATTTTCTTGAAGTGTTTCCTTTATTTGGGAGTCATGCTCATCCTCTTCAATAATTTGGTTGTCATAAGACTTCTCAGAAGTTAAGAATTGTAAAATATCATCATCATGATTAAATACTCTCCAATTAGTGACATTATCAGGAATTGAAGGCCTAAAAATCAACTCTACGGAAAATCTATCAAGGACGTAGTCTTCAGAAGGTAGGAGCCTGGAGGCTACATTCGCTAGTAGGTCGGCAGCCGAATTCTGGGACCGAGGAATGGAGGAAATATTAAATGCTAAAAAATGTGATGTAAGGTCTTGCACTAGCGATTGGTAATGCTTAAGATGATTGGAAAGGAAATGAATTGAATTTCTAACCTGTTTAACAATAATTTCAGAATCGCCGAATACTTTTAGATATTGCACTTTAAGGCCGATCGCTTTATATAAACCCTGAACTAGGGCTTCATATTCGGCTGTGTTGTTAGTGCACTCAAATTCTAATCTGCAAGACAGCATTGTCTTTTCCCCATGTGGACTAACCAAGATGCATCCTTCTCCCGAGCCTTCAATAGACTTGGAGCCATCAAAATACAAAGACCAAAATAAAGGAGTATTAACATTGATATTTACAGTTTTCTCATCATCATTGAAACATCTAGACTTATCTGTTTGCGAAAAATTTTCAATCTGAGATGTAAAATGATTAACTGAGAAAGGGGAGGGTTGGGCAACAAAGTTGCCAAAGAACGAGTCTGATGAATAATTTCCCAAAATATTGTTGTTGAATGCTACAGGGTGATTTTCTTGTTCAAAATCGGTAACTGTATGGATCATATGTTTTTCTCGGTCAATCTTTATTTGATTTGGCTTACCTTTATAAGGAAGCCACATGTGTGACCAATCAGTAGAAATATACCCATGCAATTTTTCGGACCAGTCTCTACTCAAAATTAAACCGTAAAACTTAGGTATATCGGCTATTAGAATGTCAATCCTCTGTACTATTCTGGGATCAGCAGACAACCTGATAGTTACGGAATTAATCTCTCCGACAACCTGCACTTTGGTCCTGTCTAATTGTACAATATGGATAGCAGACTTCTGGGGCTCTATGTTCAATTTGGAACAAACTGAAGGTGGCATTATGTTAGATGATTCCCCTGAGTCAATTAAACAGTTGTGCAGGTTTCAGTTATAGATTTCATAAGTCAGAAGGAAAGGTGGAGTATGAGAACTTGACCTGTCTCCGATTAGAACTGAATCGGTAGCTTCAACCATACCTGGAGGGGATTGGCCTGAATCATTAGCAGCTTTTGAACTAGGAAGCGGAGTAGAGGGAACAACATTCAATTCTTTAAGAAGTAGTTTTTGCTGATGCTTTAGCTTGCTAAGCTCAAACATAGTTATGTTTGCCTTAGTTTTCTTCATGTCGTCAACAATGTTGTATTCCATTGAATCGGATACCGCTAACGTTTTAGATGTTGAAGGAGAATCAGAAGTTGAAGGCTGGTTTTGGGGAACTACTGTAGGTGATTTCTTTGGAGGTACTTTTTCCTTTGTTGTAGCAGCACCTGCACTCCTTTTCTTTGAAGTTGCCTGGGCAGGTTCAGAAGTATTTTTACTTCTGGTTGTGACTGGGAAGGCTTCTTCTTCATTATCGGTATCAGAATTGGGGAGTATAAAATCCCACATTCCATGGCATTCGGCTACTTCTTATTCATCGTCAGTTGGTGGGGTTGTCTCTTCCTCTTCCTCCTCTTGGTCTGAATCTGCATTAGATATGACATTGGGTGGCTTTGTTTCAGTTTTCTTAAAAGTCCTAAATGGTCTTTTGTTTGAAGTTTCGGCCACCTGTTTCTTTATGTCAATAATTTTGTTAGACAAAGTTTTCAGGACCTTTTGCAATCCCTCCATATCATATGGGTCTTTTGGGCTTTTCTTCTTGGAGTCTTCTCTAAAAGAGACTTTTTTAGCTTTTCTGTCTTCCAAGGCAGCTTTCTTTTCTAAGGAATTGATGCGTTTTTCCACATCAAGTGCTTCTTTCATATTTTCTGCTAAGGTAGGTTTCCCAGCCCTATCTACAAAAATGGCTATATTGGTAGGTAGGGCAGTGATATACCATTCTCTTTGAATTTGTTCACTTGGTTTGGAGGCTGTAGGGATTTTGTTCAGGAGTTTATTGAAGTGAGCATTAAATTCCTTAATTGGTTCCCTATGCTCTATTCTTAGGTTGGAGAGATCGTTTATTAAAGTTGCCAAAGACCTATCATCTCCGTACTTAGTAAGAAACTGCTCTTGGCAGGTGTCCCAACTGGTAATAGAACTAGAGGGTAAAGAGAAATACCAGGATCCTGTTGATCCTTGTAAAGTATAAGGGAAAAGTCTAACAACAACATCTTCGTGTGTTACCCCTTTCAAGTTGACCGGCAACATAAAATTATTAATGTGTTCTTCGGCCTGGGTTCCATCATCTGGATTAAATTTGGGGAGCCATTTTTCTGGAGCATCTGGTAAAGGATGCAATGGTGCAGGCATATTGACTGCACCAGGTCTGGTCCATGGATCTACCATTGTAATAGTACCGGTGGTTGATACTACTATTGGGATTCCAGATGTATGAGAACTTGATGATATCGAGGAGTGAACAGATTGAGATGTTGAGGCTTCTGTTCCCTGGTGGACAACAATATGTAATGGAGGAGTGGGTGGTTGACTTTGCAAATGGGGAGATGAAATGGATGATGTGGATGAAAGCTCTCCACTATCAGACCCTTCAGTATATTTCTTGGCCCTTTTCCTTTCGGGTAAGGGGAACTCAATGGGTTCAATACCAAGCTTTTCACTTTGAAGTCTGGTAAGTGGATGAGATAGATTGAACTACGAAGTCGCACTACTTTGTGATACCTCAGATCTTTGTGGCGAAATCGAGAAGTTCTGAAGTTTGTGGATAAGAGACTGGACTTCAGGGGATTCAAGACTTAATTGTTCTGGAGTATGATGGGTGTGAGCAGTGGTAGTTGATTCCTGTTCTTCTTGATTGCGTGCTGGAGAACCAGCATGCGATCGAGAATAACGAGGAGAATTGGAGGGAGAATTACTCTTAGAATGGCTTGCAGATTTGGGTTTGCTTGCCATTCATAGTCGGGGCCCTCCTTCTAGCGCCAAAAATGTTGTTGCCTCGAAAATCGCTGCAACAACATTGGGGAAACCACCCGGTCCGGACCTTAGTGCAGCTCTTTTTCCGTTTGGGGTAGTGGCTCCAACTGGGGATAATGGGACCAGTTTCCCAGAAGTAGATAAATGGGATGAGTGAACGATTTATAGATAACACTAGTGGTGAGTGAAAGACTAAAACTATTGACAGAAATATAAATAAATGAAACTATCCCGGGAATCTATTGAGCTCTAAAGTGTAGCGTTTGATGTTCTATGTCTAAAAGAAAAGCATATAGATGACTGTATCTTCACAATATCGATATTAAATCATTTAAGATTGTTGTGCTTAAATAGTTAAGCAGAACGATTGAAGCGAAATTACCACACTTTATACATTTATATCATTATCATACACATGATTTAAAAGCAAAGGCACATCACTAAACACCCAATAGTGGAATGAATAAGATCTGCTGTTATAGCGCATGCATATAATCAACGATAGCAAGAATAATTACATAACAATTCATATAAACAGAATGAATTCAGACATAGATAGAAATACCATATGAGCTGTGTGACACTCCCAGATATCAATCGCTATGTGTAGTTCTTCCCTTAACGCAAAAACATTCTTCAATCAACGACAATAGTGCACAATTGTATAAAGAAATTTCCTCATTAAAGTAAGAACAACTGGTCGAGTTTCATAAAAGAATATGGGCTGAAGCACGGTAGTGCAAAATTCAGTCTGTTAAGTCTCTTACAAAATTTTACGACCCTTTGTAAAACATGAAAGGGTTTATAAATACAATACTAATCTAAATATCTATTAAACAGAAATGCTACTAAACTGATATCAATAACTTTTGCTCCTATTTTGGCTAGCAATCTGTCGAGCTGGAGGGTGATTCATTGAGTCGGCTGCTTTCCTTTGAATCTGAGCTGATTAATTGCAAGAATTGGCTCGATTTCCAGAGGTTTGTTGAGGCGCGAACTGAGCTGGGCAGCATAGGTGGCGTCTTGAATATCGGGAATCATACACCCGATGGCATCTGTTAAACACTTCAGGGCGGCTCTTTGCGTATCTGGTTTAACTAGGAAGTGAAAATACGCTTCCAAGTTTAAACTATTAATCTCGGCGATTAATCTTCCTCTTTCTTCTAACTCAGGATAACATGATTACTCCAATGCATTTGTTGTTGTAATCTTTCCTGGTGTACACTGGGAAATCATATTTGCCAAGTAGAGAGTGTTGTTAACTAAATCAACTAAATTGCTAGAAGTTGATCTACATCTTGAAGCTGCTCTTTCTGCTTTCAACACCTGACTATGCCATTCTGTGAAGAGTATATCCTTATGAACTTCAAGTATCCTGGGCAAATTAGCTTCTTTTCCCTGATCCGAATCTTGCCATTCAAGATGTGCAGTAATGGCCTCATCGGCTTGATTTAAATCATCCCTAGCTTTCTCTACCTGCTCATTTATGGATATAGTTAATTCGCAGAGTGGTTCTGCTTGAGCGATCTATTGACACAAGAGTTTAATTTGAGATATTAGCGCATTGTTTATCAATGATGCTTCTTTTCTGAACTCTGTCACCTGCAAAGGTCCTTTTATCTTTTCTAGCTGCGATGTCATTTGAGTGATTTGCTCATCCTTGGTTTTCACCATTTGCTCGTTCGCTGTTTTCAATTTTTCCAATGCCTCCGTTAATTCATTCTGTTTCTGGATCGCATTCTGGTCGATCCTTTGCTTCTCCGCTTCCAATTGCTGGGCTAATTGATTATTCATTTGCTGTTGTGCCAACAACTGCTCTTCTACTTGCGTTGCCCTCTGCTTTGTCTCGGCCAATTTTGTCTGTAATGTGGAGATTTCTTGGTCCTTATTCTTTAATAAAAGGCTTACCTCCGATGCTTTGTCGATTGTTGCTGCTGAATAGGCTCCAGCATACTGTGACAGCTTTGTTAAATCATCGGAGGGGTCCAATGTCTCCTTCCATACTACATTACCTGTGACAGTTTGCTCTGGAAAGATAGAAGGTTGATCAATCCTTCGTCTTTTCCTTGATCGCTTTACCATTGCTTTATGCCTCGGGCTGTAGAAAACATCCAATGGAGGAATGTCTTCTACCTGTAGAATGATTTGATCGCTGGGATTTTTCGGAATTATCTCAATGTCTTTAGATTTAGGTGGGCCGCTGGTTCCACTTAGAACCTGAGATGAAGTATCATCTCACATGTCGCTGGTCTTAGGAGTGTCTGTACCTTTTGAGCCTTTTCCTCCACTGATGATAGAATCGAACTGCTGCCATTCCTGTAGCAATTCAGGGTTTGTGGTAGTATCCACATTGGCATCGGTGGTGGTCTGTTGCGCTCTCTTAGTTTGAGACTCCTTCTGCACTTGTTCCTGCTTTTTCTTCTGTTCTTTCCTCTGTTGTTCCTCCCGCTCCTTATTATGATGTTTTGTTATAGCAGGAGGTTCTGTTGTCTGTTGCCGACCAGGCTCGCTTGATGATGTCGCTAGGGTTGTCGCTAATAAATCTAGAGGCAGAGTTTGCAACCTCTGCCCTCTAAGTTTATTAAACTCAGTTAACCCTTCATCATTGTATTTCATCCTAGCGAGTTCTTTGGCTGGACCTATTGTTTCAATTGAAGTGAACAGGTCATCGAACATATCTTCCTGATGCTCAAACGTTGTTAATTTGGTGTGTTCTAATGCGACATGGGCAACTAGCTTTGGATCAAATGCCCTGTTCGGGATTGTAGCCAGAGCTAAAGATTGAATCTTTGTGGCTTCCTTTTCCGCATGTTTGAGATCATGCAGGGTAAAGACACCACACCTTAAGGGAAAAGCGGGCCAACCTCTTTTCTTTTCCTTTTTGAGAGTCTATGTAGTACTCTCAGCCATAATCTGATAGGCGATTTCTCTTGCTAGCAGCTTATCTGGAACATATAAAGGGAGAACATGTGGGTTGGCTTGGCTGCCATAAACTCTGATATAGGTAAATTGCTCTTCTCCAAACCAACTAGCAACTGCTGGTAAATAAAAGGAAGCTTGATAGGAAATCTTTGAAATGGGTTTATCAAAAATGGAATAGTAAATGGGCACCATAAAGCCATTACAGATTTGATACAGGTGGTTTTTATAAGAAGACTTCCACAACTTTCGGTGATATATATGAGTGGGCGAGGGGTCCTGTGCAGTCCACCTCCAACCAAGAACAGGAAATTCAGAATTGAAACATAATGTGTCTAAGATATATGCACTATAGTAAAATGGGGGGATTTTCCTTTCAGTGACCACAGTCTTATTTCTAAAATCCCGAACAGCTACTGTTAGTTTATCCGAGAGAATAGTAGCCCAATCCATAATTATACTGTTTACTGCTGCCTCCATAAGAGGAACCATTTCTATGGTAAAACTAGCAGAGTCGTGTAATCCCCACAACCTACACATCATTATACCCGCATAGCAATAAGGAGAAGCCAAAGAATCAACCGAGTACTTACCGGAAGATTCGTGTTTGTGCTTGTTCGGATTTTGTCTCCAATCCTTGATGGGTTCGGATTCGATTTCATTTTCGCTTGCAAACTTCTCTAGGAAGGCTCTGTTGTATATTTTCTCTGGCTCGGGCAAATGATACATTTGCCTTAAGTCATCTGCCTTGAATGATCCGAAAATCCTCCCATCTTTGGTGCTGAAAGTTCTGTCCATGATTGGGATTTCTTCAATTGCCCATTGCACAACGTCTGTGTATGGGAGAATTTGCTCCTTGGCTGCTATCCTATGAAGGAAAGAGTCGGCTAAATCTTTGAGAGTACAATCAGACTTCCGTATTGAATCCGCGCTAGCCTCTGTTACCGTCTTCTGTGGTTTCTCGGCTTCAATTAAGTCATAAGTGCCTTGCTAAGTAACTCTGGTGAGACCCGTGCATGTAGTATCAGATATTAGGCCTTTCTTCTTGTTTGCAGCGGCTTGTCCTGCAACTGGTGGATTGGAAGCACCCGCAGTCTTCTTAGATTTCTTACCCATCATGCTCAAACTCCTGTCTATGAATGAATTCTGCACAGAGAGGCAATTGTGCGTAATAGAGAGAGATAACAATGAAAACTTGCAAGTGATAACATATGAATAGGTGCGCAGTAATATATTCAGCTTTTAAAACGGGCGCGGAGACAATCCATAAAAAGATTTTAAGACATGATTCCATTAATTGGCCGTATAAAACCTGTCACCCTATAAATGCCCATTATATCGTTATTCTGGCGAGTAATCTCCTTGAGCATGCAATGGACGTATTGGCGGCTGAGCGGAGGTGATTAAGCCTTAAATATGAATAAATTGAGCTTTCCAATCACTTTAACGGCTTTTTATCGAAAACTGTGCCTTATCGCATCGCATCGGGGGTATGACAAGCGCGCCTTAACAATGTATATTGGGTACCGCCAATCGCCGAATGCGATTCGCATCGGCGAAAAGCTTTATGTGCATCAAGACTTTAGTAAAGGTAACCCGCCGATCGCCGAACGCCGATTGCGCATTGCATCGGGGCAAATGGAATGGGGCGCTTTTAGACGTGCATTTGGATATTGCCGATCGCCGAATGCGATATCGCATCGGCGGAAAGCTTTGTGCCACTTTATATATCTCTTATGTCATTGCGATATGCGATCTTGCGATCGCTTTATCGCAATGACCAAGATTCGCGTTATTTCTTTAAAACGGGTTTTTTAAAAAAGGGTTTTATAAACGCATTTATTTGATTATCGGACTTTTTGAACAATAGAAGTATTGATATCAATTTCTCTTTAAAGGGACCCATTTCATAGGTTAATGTTTTATGAATAAAAATGATATGAAATGGGGGGTTGTTTGTAGAGCACAACAACAAGCTATGTGACATGAACTGCTTATTGAGTTAAATTATGGATTTATAAAGTAAAATGGGTTCTCTATTATCCTAGAATAATTTGTTGCATTGAGAAAAATGGGCTCCATTACACAATTTGGATGGAGGTGATCCATCAACTCTCTATGTTTATTTGTCTAATGGTGAACTAAGTATAAGTCTCAAGTGTATTTTACATGGATAATAGTAATAATCCATCTAAGATCATGTATTACATGTACCACATGGGGAAAATGCCTATTTTGAATTCACACGAATGACCAACCTATCACATATTTAAACATGACATATATAAAGTCAAGCTTGATAGCCCCAAGGTGTATGTCAAATCTAAGGTTAGATGAGTTTGTGCTAGTTATGTTTCTCTTCCAACTTACAAAATAGCCATTTCTAAACAATAGGGATAAATTAGGCTTGTGAAAACTTATTATGTTCTCAATATCTACTTCACTCATAAGATAGCCACATGGAACTTGCTCAAATATAACTCTAACATTTACATTAAATATTGTATATTGGATCTATAAATTTACTACAAAATGTACTATGTAATAATATTTTGTAAATAAACAACAAAGGTATTATATATCCAACTTTAATAGATGTAATATAAATAGATGTATGCAAAATAAAAAAATTAGCAATTTCCCTTATAAACTAAATTCAAAGATAACATAAAAACACTTTACCAAATAAAGTTTATCATGTGAAACTATAAAGGATATTTATAAAAGATAGAGTTAAGATATTTGGATCCATTATTATTACATAACATAACTTAAAGACATAAATGGAAAAACATATAAAATATTTACATATTGTATTATTTTTTTCAATAAAATTTGTAAAAACAATTATATGCTCTTAATAAAATATTTTGTTCAAATCTTGTGAACGTCTCACCTCTAATTAATCATCATAGTATGGATATGCATGATAACCATATGTTGTTCATATTGTAATAACAAGAAATAATATTTGGACTTTTAGATCCTCGATGGGGGTGAGATGCCAAGATCGCGTGGCTCCTCGTGGCCCATGTCAGTAGCCATGCGACAAGTGGAAGGGGGACCGACCCCTCAGTCCCCTCACTTCATTAAGCGATCAAAGGTGAGTAATGTCGAGTGTGTGAAACAACACAACGCCTCGTCGAGTGTGGGAGGAGATATTCTAAGGCGGTAGATGGATAATTTGAATGGTAATCATGTTGAGGTGGTGGTTCAACTTCATGCATTTGAGTGGTTTTCTGCGTAGCAGCGAAGGCAGTGGAGTCTGGACTTTTGGTTTTGGAGGCATTGGAAGCGTTTTCTCTCCGCGTTCGAGTGAGGTTGTCTGGTCCTGCGCCTGTCCCTAGAAGGGTTCCTCGGGCTTTTCTGGTCTGGTGCAACACAGATTGAGGTAGCAATAACCACCCGAATTTTTTGATTCAATTTGAATTTGGAAGGTGTGAGATTTTGGTTCTCTGGTGGGTGTAGAAAGTGGGTGCACGGGCGAAGTCTCTGGTGGGCTAAGTGGAGCCACATCGTGTGGCTCTTGTGGTTTTTGGTACATACCGGGGGAAGGAGAGCTACTCTCCTGAAATTCACTGGGTTTGAGTGTCGAAGTATTCAACAAGAAGGGTTTTGGTGTGCTTTAGTCGGAGTGGGTTAATTTGGACCACTTTGAGCTTGGAATTCGACCACCTTGGCGCTGTGTCCAAGCACTTATGTGTTGGAATTGAACAATGGAGTGGCGAAGGGTGATGGGAAGCAAGGCGCTGCTTTGGGAGAGGTATTGGTGGTTCACATTCTTGCTGTGGTGACAGGAGGGTTTGGATTTTAGAGAGGAGATAATGGTGGTCTAGAGCCGAGCTCGCTTGGTTAGTGGGTGGTCGCCCTGACTTTCCTGTTTGTAGTGGCTGTTGTGGTATCACAGGCCTCATTCCCTGCGACATGGTCAGTCTTTGCTCCCTACGAAGCATAACTTGACGAGACGTGAAGACCTAGAATTGGCCATCCCAACAGTGAATTCGGGGCAGGAGGGTGTTGGGTCAAGTCGGGGAGGCAAAGTTGCGGGACGTTCCAGGCGGCTGACTAATGGTGTGCGAGGGGGATGCGGAGTTGGTGGGTAGGCGATGAGGAAAGGAGGGGGACTTTCGTAGGCTCAGAGGCTCAGAGGAACGAAGCATGGTGGGAAGTGGAGCCATGGGTTTAACAGCTGCTTGGAAATCGACCAACAAGAAATTCAACACTGCTATTTGGAGAATTGCCGAGAATTAATCCAGCCTTTACTAGATCGAATGGAAATAGATGAGAGAATCATAAGGGGGGAACATGTAGAGCTGGTAGCCACCCTGGATAGAATGCACTACTTCTAGTTCCAAGTTTGCAAGCGAGCGGTGTTGGTTAGGCATGGCGAGAACTTGCTCTCCGAAATGGTGGAGTCATGGATGGCTCACTTCAAAGGGCATGTCCAATGCACCTTCCACCCACTGCCTCCTCTAGGAATAACCCCAGATAAGCCAAATTCCATCACTTCTGATGAATAACATGATTGCATGTGCCCTTCTGGTATTACTTGTTTTTTGGAGTCACTAGCCCTCACGGGCTGGGACTGTCTCTAGCATCCTTTTTGTATTGTTGTCACCTCTTGCATACGGTGGTCAACAAACCTGGTTGGAGTGAGACCAAACGTTTTTTGAAACTTCGGATATATATCTTTTATGCCAGTTGAATAGAATATTGATTTACAAAAAATATATAGATTTTTAGAAAATAATACTCATATACAAGAAAAATAATTTTTTTGGTAGTTTTTTCTAGAGTAATGTGCAAAGCCTTGAAACTCATGAGCACGCACACATAATATCCTGTAAAGTCTGAATGCAAAATGTAAATTCAATGGACCATAAATACAAGACATTATAATTTCATTCCATAAAAGTCACTATATATTGGTTAGAAGTGATGAACATGTCTTCATTTTTCGACTTAAAGTTTTTCATGTACAAGTAAAATCTTAGGTTTCCCTTTTGAACCAGGTTTTCTTTTTGAACAATCATACGTTCTAGTTTTATAATATTGTAATGATTCACATTGTGTTTGGTAGGAATACAAATATATGTGTATGGAAATGTTTTTGACATAAATATTCTTTCTCATTTTTATTTGTCATAAATATGCAAGTTTAAAATATACTTTGCTTAGAATTATTTATGGAATATTGTAATATTAATATTTATTTAGGATTATCTATCTATATAAATATAATATTTGAGTTGTCAATTGTGTTTATTTTGGATAGTCATGAAGAATGATTGTTAATCTCCCCACCTAAGTTCAATTCTCACAAATGACATGTTGAACTCATATCAAATATTTTGTTGTAATGCTTTTGAGTCTTAATGTTGAACAATATCATACGATGACTTACAGATCGAGGATCAGGTGCTTCACTATACGGAAAATAAAATATGAGATTTGATTTTATCACCATGTTATATCAAATTGTATGTCGATATGTGAGGTATAGTATGATATAGTCCTCGAATAATTAACATGAGAGTAGAAGGATTCAAAATATGGCACACAATTAACTTCAATACTATCTTCTTGAACATGACATACATCAAATCAAGCTTTCAAGCCCCAAGGTGGATGTCAAATCTAAGGTTAGATGAGCTTGTTCTAGTTATGTTTCACTTCCAACTTACAAAATAGACATTTCCAAACAATGAGGATAAATTAGGCTCATGAAAACTTATTATGTTCTCAGCACCTACTTCACTCATAAAATAGGCACATGGAACTTGCACAAATTTAATTCGAATATTTACATTGAATTGTATATTATATCTATAAATTTAGTAAGAAATCTACAATGTAATAATATTTTGTAAATAAATAACAAAGGTTTGATATATCAAAATTGAATAAATATAATATAAAATGATGCATGTAAATTAAAAAATTAGCAATTTCCCTTATAAACTAAATTCAAAGATAACATAAAACACTTTACCAATAAAGTTTATCTTATAACAAAAGATATTTATATAAAAAATAAATTTAAGAATTTGGATTCATAATTATTAACATAACATAAAGACACAATTGGAAAAACATATAAAATATCTACATATTGTCTTATTTTCTTCCATAAAATTTGTAAAAACAATTATATGCTCTTAATAAAGTATTTTGCTCAAATCTTTTGAATGTCTCACTTCTAATTATTCATTATAGTATGGATATGCATGATAACCATATGTTGTAAGTCTAACACAAGAAATCATGCAATATTATTCATATTGCAATAAGGAGAATAATTTAGGAAATAGTATTGGGGTTTCTAGAAATTAATACCTGTATATAAGAAAATTATTTTTTTTTAGATTTTTCTAGAGTAATGTGCAAAGCCTTGAAATTCATGAACACACTCACACTATATCCCGTTTAAATGCATAATGTGAATTCAATGCCCCATAAACATAAAACATTATAATTTAATTCCATAAAATTCATTGTATATTGATTAGAGGTTATGAATATGTCTTCATTTTTTTTCACTTAAAGCTTTCCTTGTACAAGTAAAATCTTAGGTTTTCCTTTTGAACTAGGTTGTCTTTTTGAAAAATAATACATTCTAGTTTTATAATACTCTAATGATTCAAATTATGTTTAGTATCAATACAAATACATGTGTTTGAAAATGCATTTGACATAAATATTTTTTGCCATTTTTATTTGTCATAAATATGCAAGTTTTAAATATACTTTGCTTGGAATTATTAATAAATATTGTAATATTTTTATTTATTTAGGGTTATTTATCTATATAAATATAATCCTGATGATGAAC
This sequence comes from Pinus taeda, assembly GCA_000404065.3. Classification (NCBI taxonomy): domain Eukaryota; kingdom Viridiplantae; phylum Streptophyta; class Pinopsida; order Pinales; family Pinaceae; genus Pinus; species Pinus taeda. The sequence goes on along the minus strand of APFE030150006.1, from coordinate 65,768 downwards.
CACAAAGGTTGGTTCGAAACGTCGGTTCCAACAAACATGAATGTAATGACTCCGGAAGATAACACCACACAAAATATAGATCGCAGAAGCCTCAAATCAATAATTTTCAACCTGTACTGGAGGGAGAAATTACGAGAAGTTAGTATATTAGAACGATTTAGATCACCTCATAGATCTAATCCTGATGATGAACCACAGAGGTTGGTTCGAAACGTCGATTCCAACAAACATGAATGCGATGACTCCAGAAGATAACACCACACAAAATATAGACCGTAGAAACCTCAAATCAATAATTTTCAACCTGTACGGGAGAGAGAAATTACGAGAAGTTCGTATATTAGAACAATTCAGATCACCTCATGGATCTAATCCTGATGATGAACCACAAAGGTTGGTTTGAAACGTCGATTCCAACAAACATGGATCTAATCCTGATGATGAACCACAAAGGTTGGTTTGAAACGTCGATTCCAACAAACATGAATGCAATGACTTTGGAAGATAACACCACACAAAATATAGATCACAGAAGCCTCAAAACAATAATTTTCAACTTGTACGAGAGGGAGAAATTACGAGAAGTTCGTATATTAGAATGATTCAGATCACCTCATGGATCTAATCCTGATGATGAACCATAGAGGTTGGTTCGAAACGTCGATTCCAATAAACATGAATGCGATGACTCCAAAATATAACACCGCACATAATATTTTATATGTCAATTGTTTTTATTTTTATTTTTGGATGGTAGGGAAGAATGATTGTTATTCTCCCCACACAAGTTCAATTCTCACAAATTAATGTTGAACTCATATCAAATATTTTGTTGTAATGTTTTTAAGTCTTGTTTTTGAACATCCTTGAGCCCTAACGAATATCGTACAATGGATTATAGGCTCGAGGATCAGGTGCTTCATTATGGAAGCAAAATATGATATTTGAGTTTATCACCATGTGACATCAAATTGTATTTCGATATGTGAGGTTTAATAGGATATAGTCCTCAAATAATTAACATGAGAGTAGAAGGCTTCAAAATATGGAGTAAGAATAACTTCAATACTACCTTATTGAACATGACATATATAAACTCAAGCTTGCTAGCCCCAAGGTGGATGTCAAATCTAAGGTTATATGAGTTTGTGCTAGTTATGTTTCACTTCCAACTTACAAAATAACCATTTCTAACAATGGGGATAAATTAGGCTCGTGAAAACTTGTTATGTTCTCAACACCTACCTCACTCATAAAATAGGCATATGGAACTTGCTGAAATATAACTCCAATATTTACATTAAGAATTGTATATTCGATTTATAAATTTACTATGAAATCTACCATATAATAATATTTTTAAATAAACAACGAAATTCCTATATATCCAAATTTAATAGATGTATTTAAACTAAAAAACTAGCAAATTCCTTTATAAACTAAATTCAAAGATAACATAAAACACATTACCAAATAAAATTTATCATTTAGAACATAGGATTTTTATTAAAAAATAGATTAAAATATTGATCCAATCATTCTTAACATAACTAGACATAATTGAAAAAATTATAATTCTAAATATTTATTTTTTCAATAAAATTTAAAAACAATATATATTTTTTAATAAACTATTTTGTTCAAATATGTTAAATGTCTCTCTCTAATTAATCATCATAATATAGATATGCATGATAACTATATGTTGTTCATATTGCAATAATGAGAAATAATTTAAGACATAATATTTGGGTTTTTAGAAATTAATAGTCATATATAAGAAAATTAAATTTCGTTGTAGGTTTTTCTAGAATAATGTGCAAAGTGTGGAAACTCATAAGCATACCCACATAATATCCTATAAAGTTTGAATGCACAATATGAATTCGATGGAGCATAAACATAAGGCATTACAATTTCATTCCATAAAAGTCATTATATATAGATTAGAGGTGATGAATATGTCTTCATTTTTTTCACTTAAAGCTTTCTGCGTACAAGTAAAACCTTAGGTTTCCCTTTTGAATCAGGATTTTTTTTGATCAATCATACATTCTAGATTTATAATACTGTAATCATTCAAATTGTGTTTAGTAGTAATACAAAGATATGTCCCTGAAAATGTTTTGGACATAAATATTCTTTGTCATTTTTATTTGTCATAAATATGCAAGTTTAAAAGATACTTTGCTTAGAATTATTAATAAATATTGTAATATTTTTATTTATTTAGGGTTATCTATCTATATAAATATAATATTTGAGTTTTCAATTGTGTTTATTTTGGATGGTCGGGAAGAATGATTATTATTCTCTCCATCTAAGTTGAACTCATATCAAATGTATTGTTGTAATGCTTTTGAGTCTTGTTGTTGAACATCGTTGAGCCCTAACGAATGTCGTACGATGATTTACAAACTCGAGGGTTGGGTGCTTCGCTATACGGAAAAAAATATATGATATTGAGTTTATCACCACGTGATATCAAATTGTATGTCGATATGGGAGGTTTAATATGATATAGTCCTTAAATAATTAACATGGAAGTAGAATGATTCAAAATATGGCATAAGAATAGCTTCAATACTACCTTATTAAACATGCCATTTATAAACTCAAACTTGCTAGCCCCAAGGTGGAAGTCAAATCTAAGCTTAGATGAGTTTGTGCTAATTATGTTTCACTTCCAACTTACAAAATAATGATTTCTAAGCAATGGGGATAAATTAGGCTTGTGAAAACTTATTATGTTCTAAACAACCACTTTAGTCATAAAAATAGCCATATGAAACTTGCCCAAATATAACTCCAATATTTACACTAAAGATTGTATATTGGATTTGTAAATTTACTATGAAATCTACCATGTAATAATATTTTTTAAATAAACCACAAAAATCCTATATATCCAAATTTAATAGATGTAATATAAATAGATGTATGCAAATTAAAAAATTATTAATTTCCCTTATAATCTAAATTTAAATATAACATAAAAACACTTTACCAAATAAAGTTTATCATTTAGGACATATATATTTATATATATTATATATATATGGAAAAATGATTAAGATATTTGGTCATTATTCGTAGCATAACGATAAAGACATAATTGGGAAACATTAAAGTATCTATATATTGTATTATTTTTTCAATTAAAAGTTAAGTTGCAAAAACAATTATATATGCTTTTAATACACTATTTTGTTCAAATATTTTGAATATCTCACCTCTAACTAATCATCACAATATGATGTGATTATGCATGATAATAATATGTTGTTCATTTTGCAATAAAAATAAATAATTTAAGAAAAAATATTTGGGATTTTAGGAATTAATACTTATATATAAGATTTTTTTTTTCTTAGATTTTTCTAAAATAATGTATAAAGCTTTGAAACTGATGAACACATCCATATAATATCCCGTAAAATTTGAATGCACAATGTGAATTCAATGAACAGTAAACATAAGACATTATAATTTCATTCCATATAAGCCATTATATTTGATTAGAAGTGATGAATATGTCTTCATTTTTTTCACTTATAGCTTTTCGTGTACAAGTAAAATTATAAGTTTCCCTTTTGAAACAAGTTTTCTTTTTTAACAACCAAATATTCTAGTTTTATAATACTATAATGATTCAAAATGTGTTTAGTAGTAAGACAAATATTTGTGTCTGAAAGTGTTTTGGACATAAATATTCTTTGCATTTTTATTTGTCATAAAATATTAAGGTTTAAAATTATACTTTGGTTAAATGGTTAATAAAAATTGTAATATTTGTATGTATGTAGTATGTATATGTATGTAATATATATATATATATATACTATATTATATATATATATATATATATATATATTTGAGCTGTGAATTGTGTTTATTTTGGATGGTGGCGAAGAATGATTGCTATTCTACCTACTTAAGTTTAATTCTCATATCAAATGTATTGTTGTAATGGTTTTTAGTCTTGTTGTTGAACATCCTTGAGCCCTAACGACTATCACATGATGGCTCATAGACTCAAGGATTGGGTGCTTCGCTATATGGAAAAAATACGATATTTTTGTTTATCACCATGTGATATCAAATTGTATGTCGATATGTGAGGTTTAGTATGATATAGTCTTGAAATAATTAACATGAGAGTAGAAGGATTCAAAATATGGCATAAGAACGACTTCAATGCTACCTTTTTGACCATGACATATATAAACTCAAGCTTGCTATCCCCAAGGTTGGACGTCAAATATAAGATTAGATGAGTTTGTGCTAGTTATGTTTCACTTCCAACTTACAAAATAGTCATTTCTAAACAATGGGGATAAATTAGGCTTGTGAAAGCTTATTATGTTCTCAACATCTACCTTATTCATAAAATATCCACATGGAACTTGCTCAAATATAACTCCAATATTTACATAAAAGATTGTATATTGGATCTATAAATTTACTAGGAAATATACCATGTAATAATATTTTGTTAAAAACAACAAATTACTATATATCTGAATTAAATAGGTGTATGCAAATTAAACTAGCAATTGCCCCCTAAAGGTGTAAAGGTGCACCACCTGGATGCGGGTGATTATCTGGCTAATTAAATTGACAAGACGAACAAGCAGCAGATGGATTGGTCAAATGGCCGCCTGCGTCCTTCCCCAAGCCCGCCTGAGGCACATTCAAAGCATCTTGCAGGTGCCATTAAATGAGCCCTAAGGCCGAGACCACTCCACCTCCTTCATAGCAATGGAGTCTGCAGAGAATTATGGTATTCCTCCCCCCTTGCTCCACTGTGTTTGCCCCCTGCAAGCCTCTGAGCCATGCTCTCGCACTGTCACAGGTTGTCACTGTTGGTTGCTTTGCTGCATTGACCTGGATAATGGATTTCATTATTCACAAGCCAGGCTCTGCAACCTAGCTCTAGCTCAGCCCTCCCAGGTCCATCCTTTGCACAATTACTCCACCACCTCTCCGACTGCTAATCGTCCCTTCAATCCCGCCATGGTTTGTCATAAAATGAGAAGCAAGAGGGGAGGCACGCGAGGCGAAAGCGCCCACCCTTTGGCAACTCCCAGCCCTACTTCGGCTTCCCCTGATTCTTTAGCCGGCAACCCCAACCCTCTCGACTCTTTCCCTAGTCGATATCCAGACACCCGAAGTGGAAGGGGTAGAACCCGTTTCCAAGGTTCTAAATGACGGGACGCTACAGTTCATGTAGCAAATTTCCCCCTCCCCCTACATCCAACACCCCATACCACTCAATTTCGTTTTCATAACACTCTGAACTGGCATGTCATCACTGCTACGGTCACAATTACTTCCACTGAAGACCTGGACCAGTCAACACCTCTGGGTGCACATAGAGAAGAGCTGAACAGGGCGGCTCCAAGCGCCAGAGGAGTTTGCAGCCCAAGCGAAATGCATCCCGATGTTGATAGAGCCACACTGCATGGCAAAGCACTGGCTGGCAGTCAACAAGGTTTAGGCAACATGCTTGGCGACACTCAAGCATCTGGCAGTCCACGAGGCGACACGTCCGGCCTGTGTGGAAATAGGGAGAGCTGAAAGGCCCCATCCAACTCAGGGAGCGGACACGTCAGCCGAAGAGGATGACTGGTACAAATACGCATGCATGATTGAAGAGGAGCCGGCACCGGATAACCTTTAACCTTGACACGTGGCTGCCAGGTGGCGCTTCTCTTGTCAGGTCGATGATGCTCATGCTGACTAGGAGTTTTCGGTTTTAATTTCATGTTTTTTTATTAGATTAATGCACTGTCTGAATTGCCATTTTGTTTCTGGTCAAAACTGTCAACCCCTATGTGGTTTTTGGATTTCTTGGACTGGTTTCCCCTCTGTTGGGGCAGTCATCGCTAAACTAAATTATTTTGTGATGTTTGCTGCTCAGTACTTTGGACTTTCTGAACTGGTTTCCCCTCTGTTGGGGCAGTCATAGCTAAATTTAATTATTTTGTGATGGTTGTTGCTCAGTACTTTGGAGGCTAGACCTCTCCGTAAATTTTTTTTGTTTTATATTAATAGATTAATCTTACTTAGAAAAAAAAAAGTGTAAAGGTGCACCAAAGGAATAGAAGATTTCCATGGATTTGATGGCTTGAAAAAAATTAAAAATTCATTGTTTCCATGTAAAAAATTATTATCATCATAAATTTCCTTCTATAATTTATATATTGTTTTGGATTTGATGGCTTGAAAAAAATAAAAATTCATTGTTTCCATGTAATGTTGCTTTATAAATAGTAGAATTTGCTTTTCTTACATTAAAAATTGCACTCCAATTTTACAGGTTTTCATGGCTGTCGTTCCCGAATTCGAAGGATTGTACCTGGCGTTCTTCAATCTTCAACCTTCGTTCTTCAATCTTCAACCCATTTCCTGCGAACCGATCATGGAGGCCCTCAGATTGCCCTTGATGGATAATGCAACTTACAAAGGTGTTTTCTCATTTTTCACCACTTCCGATTCAAATCTCAAGCTTCCGCTTGGATAAGTAAGTATCATAGGCTAAAAATTTATTAGTTAGAGGAGGACGAAATTGAAAGATCTTATTGGCTGGATCTGCCCAGCCAAAGGCATCCTAAGAAAACTTTCGATGTAAAAATTAACAATTCACTTTATAAATTAAATTCAAAAATAACAGAAATACACTTTACGAAATAAAGTTTATTATCTAGAACAAAAGATATTTAATAAAAAAATTAGATTTAAGCTATTTGAATCCAATATTCTTAACACAATGTAAAGACATAATTGGAAAAACATATAAAATATCTGCATATTGTCTTTTTTTTTCAATAAAATTGGTAAAAACATTTATATATTCTTAATAAACTATTTTGTTCAAATCTTTTAAATGTCTCACCTCTAATTAATCATCATAGTATAGATGTGCATGATAACCATATGTTGTATCTCTTGATACAAGAAATCATCCACTCTTATTCATATTGCAATAATGAGAAATAATTTAAGAAATAATATTTAGGTTTTTAGAAATTAATACTTATATATAAGAAAATTAGATTTCTTTATAGATTTTTTTACAGCAATGTGCAAAGTCTTGAAACTCATGAGCACATCCACATAATATCACCTAAAATCTAAATGCACAATATAAATTCAATGGGCCATAAATATAAGACATTATAATTTCATTCCATAAAAGACATTATATATTTATTAAAGGTGATGAATATGTCTTTATTTTTTTTTTTCCCTTAAATCTTTTAGTGTACAAGTAAAACCTTAGGTTTCCCTTTTGAACTAGGTTTTCTTTTTGAACAATTATAGGTTCTAGTTTTATAATATTGTAATGACTCAAATGTATTTAGTGTTTGAAAATGTTTTGGACATAAATATCATTTACCATTTTTATTCGTTATAAATATGCAATTTTAAAATGTACCCTCCTTAGAATTATTAATAAGTATTGGAATATTTATTTATTTATTTAGGGTTATCTATCTATATAAATATAATATTTGAGTTGTCAATTATGTTTATTTTTCATGGCTGGGAACAATGATTGTTTTTCCCCACCTAAGTTCAATCCTCACAAATGATATGTTGAGCTCATATAAAATATAATGTTGCAATACTTTTGAGTCTAGTTGTTGAACATCTTTGAGCCCTAACAAATATCCTACAATGACTTACAAACTCGAGGATTGAATGCTTCTTTATATGGGAAAAAAAATATATGATATTTGAGTTTATCACCATGTGATATCAAATCCTATGCCTATATGTGAGGTTTAGTATGATATAGTCCTCAAATAATTAACATGAGAGTAGAAGTATTCAAAATATGTCATAACAATAATTGCAATACTACCTTACTGAACAACCACAGGTGAAAGCATAAAAATGCGAAAATATTCTCTTGAGAATATAGAGGGAGCAATTGCATAATTCTTAACACAAAAGTGGAATGTTTATCCAATTTTAAGAAACAGTTTAGAACTAATCCATGTGCCAAAATATAGTACTTAAATGATGACTTGGAGATGTATTACAATAAAATATGTAAGGAAACATCTAAAAAATCTCTTCAAACATCATATTTTAAAAATAAATATTTTAGATTCTTAGCAAACTAGTAACTGGTGTAGCCATATAAGTTAAATGGTTGGAAAATGCCCATAGACATTAATCCATAACACAAATCAAAACACTTCATCATATATCTCAATTTGTTAAAATTTAAAAATTCATAAGAATTAACTGAATTATAGCTTTATTTAAAATAATTAATTGATAAGTTAAATATATATACATTTAAAAAACACATGATTCTTAACCATGGAGATTCCCCCTACTTTATCATAAAGATTCTCAAATTATAAATAGGCTTTGTTACGATACCATGGGCGAATACCATGCCAAAAAAACTGTAACTCATTTCATATGACATTTTTGTTAAATAAATTTAATTAAAATGGCGAAAAAGGCATAACTACTATGAAAATAAATCTCCGCCTTCAATTTGTGTATACTACCAAGAATATTCTAGAATATTCAATGAAGGTTAAATCTCTACCATCCACCTAATATTTATTGATAATTAAAAAAAAAAATTGGAAGCCCTATTCCAAAATAGACATGCCTATCGGTATAATTATTTTCAACACCTCCTATCACTTAGTAATGACAAGTTAAAAAAAAACCCTTACATATTTGAAAACGTGATTGACTAGTAGGGATCGGGATTGTGTTGACTATACTATTAATAATTCTTATTGGGTTAAAAAAATTCCTAAATTCAAAATTTTCCCTTGTAATATCAACTACCCATATGGATCTATGGAGTTAGGAACAACTATAGGAGCTATATACCCATGAACATTTGGAATATTTTCTTACTCATAAGGCTTTAATACTTGTTTGTGAGAATAATTTCGGCAAAATCACATAAAAAATCATTTTTCGACGTGTTTCGAACCAACTTGTCTAACGATGAACCACATTGGTTGGTTCGAAACGCGTCGACAAATGATTTTTTATGTGATTTTGTTGAAATTATTCTCACAAACAAATTATGAATCACAGAAGTCTAAATTCTATAATAATTTCCCTACACAAAGAGACTTTAATACTTATCAACAAGAGATTTTTTTTAAACATTTACATTATTAACAACCACACGTAACCCTTGATCTAAAATAAGCACCTTGATGATTTGTAGGAAGTGCCATTTGGGTATATCACCTCATATACATGTCTTTCATATGTGTCTCGTGTAATTTTGCAAGATTGAGATTCACATTGAGTGATAAAACTGTGAATTTATATATCACAGGCACAAACCTAAAAAATTTACAAAAAATAACTAGTAAATATGCAAGTACAAATATGACAAAAATGAAATATTAATAATTTATTTATTCTAGCAATGGCATAAGTTAAAATTTTATGTTATTGATTTCTTCATCACTTCCAACATCATCAATACCTTATTGTAATTGACTTTTAGGTAGCTATAAATATTATGGTCACAATATGAAGCTTAATTTCCCTATTTTTATGAATATATATACTCATGAATAAGGATACTTTTGTAATGTATGTCATTATTTTACAAACAAACCTACAAAATTTATAAAAAATAACTAGTAAATATGTAAGTACAAATATGACAAAAATGAAATACTAATAGCATAAGTTAAAATTTTATGTTATTGATTTCTTCATCACTTCCAACACCTTATTGTAGTTGACTTTTAGATACCTATAAATATTGTGGTCACAATATGAAGCTTAATTTCCCTATTTTTATGAATATATATACTCCTTAATAAGGATACTTTTGTAATGTATGTCATTATTTTACCAACACACATGCAACAATATTGGAGTGACATATAATGGTGGTGATTCTTGATTATTATTATAATCATTAGTCAAACTATATTATAAGTTTTAGTATAATTTATTTTAGGTTTTAAATTAGGATTATGTTTTGTTATTAGTTTAGGACTACATTTAGCACTTAGTTACTCATGTATAAAGCTCATCCATTAGTTTGGTAGCTAGGCCAACTTAGTAGAGGAGGTTAGTATATTAAACAAAGAAAATGCTAATAGGCCCTTAACTTTAGGAAAACTCCCTTAATTTGTCTCAAGACATTTGTTTACATCAATATTTTTGGATTAGGAGGCAAAACTACTCCTATACAACTAATTGTGGCAACAATTCCCAACCAATGATTATGGCTAATTGTGGTAATAGTTCCCAACCAACTATTCACCTTTTACAAAAAGAAAAATCAACTTGACTTATCATCCAATAAATCTCACTTGGAGAGTGCAAAGAGATCCATCCTTGAACCATATTACTAAGTTACGAAGTTTGAAATTGAAGGTCTAGAAATATCCCATTCGAGAGCTAAACATGAAGCCCATTTTGTCGTTATATTGTTTGAATTTGAGGCTTAAGACCCACCATAAGAGCATATGCTCGAGCAATTGGATTAAAACTACCTTCGTTGCAATAGGTACTCATAAGCACTACAACTCACCAAAATATAGTTAATTCTAAACACTAAATTATATTATCACCCTTAGATGATTTTATTTCCTTATATTTAGAAGAAATTATTGAATCACTAGACCAAATCTCTCTCTAGATTCCACCTAAGAGCCCTAACTTTTCAGAAAATGACTCCAAAACTAACATTGACCATGCTGACAACATGAATTGATTCAATATATCACAATGGTCGTACTCCTTCGAGTGAGGTCTTTGTACGCGTTCTACCTTATTATTCATAGAGCAATCATGGTGGTTCATTGTGGGCATTAAAGGAGGTGGTGTATGGGCTATGTCATGGCCAACCTACTCACCTCCCTCATTCTATTTACTAGCCCAAAATGTTTATAGTCGGGAATGTCTCTATTCTCTACAATGTCCATGTCCTCCTTTCACCATGCCCACATTCCTATTGTTTTCCCTTCATTTGTTGGCAGCTCCTTTCGTTGGTTTGCACTGGTCCATGAGAAGGTGGCGAATCAACATTGTTCTGGTCTTCTATGCTTTTCCTCCTCCTTTGAGAGTATGGGGGTCGTGGGAACTATCCTGGCATCTTTGCTTTGTCATCACAATGTGTCTTTCACAACAAATTATTGGATTCATGGCCATGAGCAGACAATTTTGACTGTCATTCCTCTCACAGGCCTTTCACTCATCGTTAGCAAATGGCACCCACAACATAGGCTGGTATGCTTACAACCCTGCAAACCTCGTTTCAACAATGGCAAAGATTAAATTTCACATGGTAAGCCTAGCTCGGTGTATGCAAACAATTAAATGTCTTCTTCTTGTATTGAGTAATAATTATGGAACCTGGAAAGGGTGCTCTCCTCTCTGGAAGTAGAATCTCAAAATGGTGAATTGGGAATCGTATGAAGATAGCTACAGGACCAATTCCAACAATTTTGGAAACTTTTGGCTCCACGAATGATTTCTCCTTGCTCGGTGTAAGCCTCATATGGTTAATGTTGTGTTGCTTTGAGAAAGGAGATGATGGGGTGGACCGGTGGTGGAAAATTGTTGACATTTCTCTACCTTTACTTCGTGGTGAAAGGTATGCTTATTAGATGCACATTGGTCTCTTTCGATAAGAAAATTGGATGGCTCGCCCTTGTCACGACTTTTCATGTATGGCGATTACTCCTTCTCCCGGATATGCCTCTTGGTTATCTGACAATTTAGAGGTGGTGTGCTTCTATTTGAATTCAGCATGGCTCCAATGGATTTTGTTGCAACTATGCCAAACTAAGGGAAATTCTCTTCATCAATGCCTTTTTGTGCAACGCTTCCAGGTCTTTGCAAAGTTTCATTTTCTATCATAATTGTCATGGGTTGTGTTGACGATGTTGGACCTACCAACATTAATGGGATCTCCCCGATATGAAGTCCCAATTATACCTCACACTGTTTGGTGTAGGTGTCCCATCCGGTACAATGGCTCGGTTTCCATTTAATTAGAGATTTGACTTATCACTTATTGTTCAGCACATGAGAGTGTTATGCTAGTTCCTTCAAAAAGTGAGGTGAGTATGCCTGGTGAGTGCATAATGTAACTCATTCTCGGTCCTCTTACTGCAAAGGGAGAGATTAAAGTGAGCCTATAGGTGAGAGGTAATAGTACCACCTAGGAAGATACACACACGAACTAGAAAAGTTTGTCCAGCATCCAGCGAAATAGCCCACAACAGATGCGGCAGTCGTTAAAACCGAAGTGAAGGGGACAACACGTACACCACCCAACAGAGTAGTCCACATCGATGTGACAATATTTGGAAGCCGAACACAAAGGTGGTTTGTCAAGTATCCCGTGGATTAGTCCACAAGGATGTGACATCGGTGATAACCAATACACAAAGGTGGTCTATCGAGTATCCCACGAAGTGGTCCACAAGGATGAGACAACAGTGATAACTAGTACACAAAGGTAGTTTGTCTAGTATCCCACGGAGTAGTCCACAGGGATGAGACATCGGTGATAACCAATAAAACACATTCCCAACAATGTAAGTACTAAATCAACCGAAATAGTTCAACTATCTTAGTACAGGTGAAACAAACATGCAATAATGCTGAAAGAATAGTCTTACAAACATCTACAAAACATGCATGAAAACATGTTGGCCTTCACGAGCTTTTGTATTAAGATAAAGTCCCAAGACACGTCTGTACACCATACATCACTAGTCCCAGTAGTGGGACGTTGGAGCCACTCCTCGCTCCTCAAAGAACTGATTGTCTACTCTCAAGGCTATGTGGGAGGAGCCAAGGTGAAAATTCCTTGCTCATACAATGGGAGAGGTATATATAGCCAAGGTAGATGCTTGACCCTTTTGATTCTTGGACTACCTTCACGATCGTTCAACTTCCTATGACTTTTCTATTGACATGACTCTTCAACTTCATGTGTGTGTCCATTGGACTTCCACATTACATTATATTCAGTTACAACATATATGGTCGATAGTGGTGATGTGGCCAAGACAACTCATAACACAACTTGACATGACACTGCTGACATGTACTACTTGACTGTGGTCTCCAGGTCAAGTTATTGTGCTGCTAAGTGATGGATGTACTCTTGGTGTGCTTTGTCTTCTCCTCCGCATGGCTTAGTGTTGCAGGGTCTTTGATGGTCTTGGTCTTCCAAGATGGTTCAATGCATTTGTTCCTTTCGCTTGCTGCTTGATGTGCTTTGTTCATCCGTCCAACTACAAGTAAGTCTTCTAGCATGTGTGCTCCTTCATCCTGTTCATCGTCTCGCAATGATCCATCTGTGTACCTGTTCATGCAATTCCCTCATGGCGGGATGACATCAAATCCAAAAACTCATAGTCTAGCATGATGCATTGTTTTCGTGTTCTGGGCTTGAGACAGATGACAGGCTGGGAAGAGGACCCAAAAACTACACAATGCACAGTTACAGGTGAAAGGGAGGGATGGTTGGTCATTGAGACTGCATAGAGCATAACTTAGGCTTAGATGAGGAACTCCTGGACACAATATTCACTGTCAGGGAAAATTGTGCATTGACCACTAGGAGGAAGAATTGTGCAGTGAAGGACACCCGTGACAGCTATAAGGTGGGAACCTGAGGGGTACTTCTACGCAGTTCTTGGAGGGAAGACAAGATAGGGCTACAGAGGGACAACTGGGAAGTTCTACACAATTTTCAGGAGGAAGACATGACAGGGTAGCAGGGGACCAGTTGGGCATTTCTATAGAGTTTCCAAGGGGAAGACATGACAAGGCAGCAGAGGACCAATTGGGAATTTCTGTGCATTTTCTGAGAGCAGTGCAGACCCAAGTCTCTGTGCAATGCAAGGTTCCAATAGACAGGAAGGAGGCTTGATGACTGTTCTTATGGAACACACAATTTAGATCAGGGATGGAGGCAGTTTCTGCGCAATTCTGGGGAGGAAGACAGGTTGCTCACTTATAGGATTACGTAGTGCAAATGAACTGGAGGATAGCCTCAAGCACTACACAGTTCCAGGCAGCAGAGCAGGGTCACTGAGGGCTGAGACTATGCAGTGCATCTCAGTCGAGGTCCGATGGAAGATGGTTGTCCGGTCGGACAAATTTTCAGGAAAATGGCTAAGTGTGGGAGGCAAGTGAACTTATGCAAACTTGACATTATGATCACACACTTAACATACTCTTATGACAAGACAATGTAGACCACCAGGACAACAAGACAAAACATGCCCTTGGCGAGAATATCTTAGAGTTGAGAGCGACAAGGGCGACACTTGAGATAGACCTTAGGACGACCGCGACGACACTTGCGCGACAATTCTTAAAACTTTGTGTGTGAGTACGATGGATGTTCACATAGCAAACACAACCCAAACACACAAAGAAAAACCTTCAAAATCACCAAAACAAGATCACAAGCATGACAAAGCAATCAATATGCCAAAAGATGATCGTTGTTTAAATAAGAAAAAGGGGTGAAAGACTCTACAAGAGCTCATGGGATGAGCTCAAGTGTTTGTAACCATCAACATAAAAACCAAGTAAGGCTCTAAAATTTGAATGCAAGCCAAAATTTTGGAGGGTGTTGAGGCCATTAAAACACTTAGCAACGCACTGGTTGAATACCAACTTCTTTGTTTTGGTTCATTTTTAGCACAGGGCCTTGACCTTTCAAGGAGTATTGATTCGTTGTGCAGATCACTGCGGTTTCCCCACTTACCCCATAGACAAACATGGTTCACCTTGTACTAACTCAGTTGAACACAACATAAGGTTCAACTAGATCACGATGTTTCAAATTGGGAAGGGTAGTTTGGCTCGCGAGCTTAAGATTTGCAGAGTATAATTTTTTCATCTTTGGTGTTTCCTCGCTGCCAACAGGCTTGGACAGTGCCCTGGCAAAGTCATGCAGGAACACAAGCATTCCTCGACTGCCAGGAGCCTGGACAATACCCCGGTAGAGTTTCATCCTTTACCTCTCTACGCAAGAAGCCTTTCTCTTCTTTCACTTTTGTTATTTTTGAAAGAGAACTGTGCATAGGCACTTATTTATTTTTGGGAAGAAGAGGGATCCCGACATATTGAATCATGTAAACACCTCTGATTTAGGTTTTCTCATTTAAATTTTCCCCTTCTTTGTTTCTACTAGTTGGATAAGCTTGAACACACCAGAGAAGAACACTGAGTACAGGCATGAGATTTCCCAGGCTGGACACAAGTTCATGATTCGAACAAAACTCTCCTTACAAATGGATCGTATTTTCCGTTAAGACTTCATCGCCCAAAAGTTACAACCAAACACAAAGAAGATGGACACAGGACTGACCAAGTGCTTTAGTGTCACAAGGCTCTTTGAACTTTAGCCACATACACATTTAGAAGCTAGAACGCAATGAAGGACAACACTTATTTACAAATCAAAACAACAGAACAATAAGGAAAACAAAACAACAAAACAACATAGCAAGAAATTAAAAGACTATGTGCATAGCGTGGGGCAAGGCCCCAAATCATTGAAAATAACATTTTAAGTCTTGGCCATTCACTGGGAGGGTGTCAATCCTCCCGTCAAGTGATTGAAGATGATATGTGTGTTGGCCAAGCTTCTCGTGGACCGTCAATAGATCAGGATTTGCTACCAGAACCTAGTTGTATCTTGAAAAGTCGTTAAGCAAAGAAAACATCTATGCTTCAGATACTATCTGCAATATATGCTTCCTATATGGCACTGGGTAGTTGTTCTTGTTAGAGGCGCGGTTGAGGTTATGGAAATATACGCACAGGCAGATCTCCCCGGTCTTCTTTCTAACAGGGACTAAACTGGAACCCATATGGAATGCCGAACTTTGTAAATGATGCAAGCGTCCAGCAACTTGGTCAATTTTTGTGTATGAGGGGCTCAAGCAAAGGATGAACTTTCCTTAGCTTTTGCTGAAAAGGCTTGGCCCCTTCCTTGATTGGTATGACGTGCTGGATGATTCACATGGCATATGTCTTGAGGTCATCTTATGTCCACGCAAATACATCTCGGTACTTCTTGAAGAGGCAGGTTAAAGCTCGCCACTCTTGAGGTGTGTAGCATGTAGTGAGATTCAGAAACTTTGGATCCTTATCCGTTCCCAAACTAATATGTTCGTGCAACATTGTAGAGTTGTGGGTTTTAACATTGACGGGTCCCTGAAAGAGGTTCTGCAAGTCATACAGCTTATCAAGTGATGCCACACCCTTGGGGATGAGGTCGCCTTTGCTTACATCCGTTGCGTCCTACAGAGACTGCTCGTGCTTGTGCTCATTGATTGTTGCGTCCTTAAAGATGGCAACGTTAGCCATGAAATGCAGTATCTGTTGATGATCATAAAAAAGACTTAAAATAGTGATGTTGTCCAGGAAAGATGGCTTATATAAAATTTCAACAGAAAATCTATCCCTTAACGGTGTCATCCTAGCAGCTAAGTTTGCCAAAGCATTTGTAGTTGCATTACGCATTCTTTGTACATAAATAATATTGAAAGCCTGGAATTGAGAAATGAGTTTACATACCTCTTGTTGATAGCTTTTAAGATGGGGTGACTCACAGTGTATGGTGTTACGTACCTAATGCACCACGATCTCTGAGTCACCTACCACTTTTAGCACAACAACGTTGAGGCTGATGACTTTTTGTAAGCCCAAGATGAGTGCTTCATACTTGGCAGTAATGTTTGTGCACTCGAACTCCAAGCAGCTAGAGATTAAGTGTTTCCTCTGCAGTGGGTCTGTTTCTCACAGTTGTCTCGTTCATCCGTTGTTTGAGTTCAATAACTTCGGTAGTCAAGACCTTGAGGAGACGATTAAGGCTCTCAATGTCACTTGCTTCCTTTTCCTTAGCCTTATTCACATAGGCAAAATACATCTTGCCCATGTCATTGGAGTCCTTAGTGGATTCGTCATCTGCAATGACTCCAATAGCACGCAGGTATTTTTCCATGGCTATAGCCTCTTCACAATTTTCTGTTAGAGTTGGTCTCGTAACTCGCTTGACAAACTACGCAATGCTAGTCAGCAATGCAGACATGTAGTAGTCGATGGTGATGGAGTCATGAGGTTTGGTGTTTGCTAAGAACTTGTTCAAAATGCGATTAAACCTCTGGTTGAAATCTTTAACTTTCTCTTTCTGCTCCATCTTGAGACTACCCAACTCCTTCAACAACATAGCAGGGTTCTTGTCTTCAACAAAATTCTCAAGGAACATTCTCTTGAACAACCCCCAGTTTTGGATGGTATTTGGTGGAAGGTTGTGGTACCATACAACTGCTCTATTATCCAAGGTACATGGAAACAATCTACATGTGACGTCGTCACAACGTACCTCGAGTGTCTTGAGATGTAGGTAGAATGTGTCTAAGTGATCTTTTGCCTTCATTGTTCTGTTAGGGTCATATTTCGTTAAAATATTCTCAACATGTCTCGGCACCTTATGCAAGACACCCGAAAGTGCCAATGGGACCTAATCATCCATTCCATATTTTTCTCTGCCATGTTGTCCTCTTCTTCGTAATCTGATGGTTCTTCCTCTGAATCTGTTGGTTCGTCTTTGCTTCCACCTCCTCCGTTGCCTTCCCCTTCACCTCCTGCACCGGAACTTGAGCCCAAGAGTAAGATGTTGTCTTCTTCTTCCTTTCAAAAGATTGAAGGTTCCTCTTCTTTTTCAACATCTTCTGCCAGCTCTTCAAGAGTGGCAAAGATTTCTTCTTCCACATATGAGACTACCACTCCTATGGGAGTAGTCTTTTGCTTCCACTGCGAATATGGAAGAGTGTACACTCCTGGAATCAGTTCAAAAACTTTAGCAAATTGATGGGTGATGGGACGAACAATGCAGATATTAAGATATGAAATTTCCCGTTCAGTTCTGGGAGGTAAGAAATGACCAACTTCAGATTTGTGCGTAGGGGAGAGGTAATGAGTGTTACTACCTTGACCAGATGATGGATGAGTTGGGTCAATGGGACAATCAGCCATAAACTGTTGGCGGCCCTCCTTCTAGCACCAAAAATGTTGACAGTGTTGGATCCGCCAACATTCAGGGGATCTCCTTGGTATGAATTCCCAATTAGAACTCACACCATTTGGTGTAGGAGTCCCATCTGGTACGATGGCCCGGTTGCCATTTACTTAGAGATTTGTCTTAGCTCTTGTTGTTCAACACATGAGATTGTTATGTTGTGCCTTCAAAAAGCAATGTGAGTATGTCTGGTGAGTGCGTAATATAACTCGTGTCTTGGTCCTCTTACTGCAAAGGGAGAGAGTAAAGTGAGCCTCTAGGTGAGAGGTAATAGTACCACCCAGGAAGAGACACATGCAAACTAGAAAGGTCTGTCTAGAATCCAAAAGAATAGTCCACAGCATATGCGGTAGTTGTTAAAACCAAAGTGACGGGGACAATATGTACACCACCCAACAGAGTAGTCCACACGAATGTGATGGTCGTTGGACGCCAAACACAAATATGGTCTATCAAGTATCCCACAGAGTAGTCCACAAGGATGTGACAATGGTGATAACCAGTACACAAAGGTTGGTTGTCGAGTATCCCACAGAGTAGTCCACAGGGATGAGACAACGGTGATAACCAATACATCACATTCCCAACAATGTAAGTACTAAAACAACCAAAATAGTTCAACTATCTTAGTACAGGTGAAACAAACATGCATTAAAAATTTCGAAAGAATAGTCTTACAAACATCTACAAAACATGCATGAAAACGTGTTGGCCTTAGCAGGCTTTTGTATTAAGCAAAAATCCTAAGACACATATGTACACCATACATCACCAGTCCCAGTAGTGGGACGTTGGAGCCACTCCTCACTCCTCAAAGAACTGACTATCTACTCTCAAGGCTATGTGGGAGGAGCCAAGGTGAAAATTCTTTGCTCATAAAAATGGAGGGGTATATATAGCCAAGGTAGATGCTTGACCCTTGTGACTCTTGGACTACCCTCATGACTATTCAACTTCCTATGACTTTTCAACTGACATGACTCTTCAAATGATTGTGTGTGTGAATTGAATTGGGGAAGATTAGTAATGTTGTGCTGATTCCCCTCATCAAAATATAAAAATGTGCTTGAGGTTTGTATTCCAAAATAGCAAGTAAAAGCATGATTTTATGTGTTTTTACTTAAGATAGTTTCATGAAGAAAACTTAAAACATGAAACCAAAACACTGAATGGAAGCATGTATCAAACAATAATACACTAGCCATTAATAAAGGAGTTCACCCCTCCTGGGCTACATCTCCTTGGATCTGCTCTAAAGGCATGACCCCTTCTCATTATGCTCAATATCAACAAAAGAAGAGTACATAAGCTATTGAAATGTAATGGCTAGTTTCTCCTTCAAAGAAACAACTTCCTACAAAATTCATGCAAATTTTCAGCAAACACGATCATCTTACACCAAGACCCCATACTCCAGCTTCCAAGAACATAAACAGTACTACTATCCACTTGAAGTACTTAAACAATTCTCTTTCTCTATACACATATAGAGAAAAGAAGAAATATCACTACAAAATTGTTGTAATGGCTGTTGTAGAAAACATATGGAGGTTGGAAGACCCCTGTAAGGTCATCTCCATCTTGGAACTCCTCCATAAACTGAATCAACACTCTGGTTGACCAGGGCACCCATAGGCTTCACTTTACAAAAATATTATCCAGAAGTGCTCCTTTGCTCCTGAAACCTACTCCAATGAGTTCATAATGTCCAAAAATGGAAATCTAACCTCTTTTTGCATCCCATTTGGTCAAAAATTGCCTTAGTTATGACTTCTGTCAGTCTTTCCACAATTTTCTCCTCCAAATCTAGCTTACTGCTAGTTAAATTCATTATCCGCAGTTGATACTCGTAGTTCCACCAAAATCAACGGTTCTACCATCATTCCCGCCTATCTCGCAGCTAAGGGCCGAGTTGTCACATGCGGGGTGGTGGTCCGGCGGAAAAGGTTACGGTCCGCAGCCCTGTCGGATATCACAATCGGTGAAGTCCATCAACATACAGACACTTACATTAGGTGCTCTGCGGACCCATTGGGATTATTAAATACAACATATAACATATCGCATTTGGGAACCCCATCGCAATCACAATCAGTGCTTATAACTTTGGCATATCAACCCAACTTGCATTTTGTGATAACACAGACCCACTAGGATTATAAATCTCAATGCATGAAACATCGCATCGATAGTCCTATTGCAATCATCACTTTCCCTTGGCAGATATCAAAGTCCATACACTGCAATAGCAGCAGACCCGCCAGGGTTATAAAATACATCGTATAACAATATCAAGTCTAGAAATTCCCCATCGCAAATCGCAATCGGCATAATCGGCGGTGAGATATATATATCGGCAAAACCTTGACTATTCCAGGAACCATTCTTAACATTATGCAATATGTGATTGCAATTGCATCACATCGCAACCTCCTTTGTGCTAGCGGCCGATTCTTTAATGTGGACCTGTCTTTTTCTTTGATATGTGATATGCAGGGGCCAATGTCAGCCTTCCACTTGGCGCCTCCTCATTCGCTAAAGGGCTTTGCATGTCATCCAATCTTACCATGTCATCAAGTCAACCATGAACTTTGACTTGCTCTAACTTTTGCATACGAGCTCATATTTGAGTTCCATTCACACCATTGGATTAAGAATGATGAGCTCTTCAATCTGAAGATATTCTTATGGTGAGCTCCAGTATTGTAGCAATAATGCGGCAACTCCTGGAGCTTCCTTCTTTACTTTTATCAACCCGGTAGTTCGTAACAAACTTGGAAGCGACAGTGTTGTATGCACAAGTACTAGCTCTTACTGCAGGTTGTCACTTGATCAGCTGGAACAAGTTCGCTAGGAGCTTAAGCCAAATTCTATGAGTTCTAAGAAGAAGCTTTTAACTATGATGGAAGAAAGCTAACTCTACAGAGGCTAATCTAGGTGCAAAAAGAGAATGAAAACTGGAATGAAACACAAACCCTAGTTTACCCACTAACCCTATTTTTGCAAGAAAAGAGATGGAAACAAATGAAATGAGTGCCATTGACTACTGGAAAGGTAAATTTCATTTATTCAAGATACTTCTAAAAAGAAATGAAAATAAATCATCTTTTTGTACTTTTGAGTCTTTTTGTGTGGAATTATTATGCTTGTGATTTATCTGGTTGTGATTGTGCAGAGGTTTGGTGGCAAAGGAAGAAGGAGTTGGCTTTTGCAGAGAGTGAGGAAGGTGTGGAGAGGTCCTAAGAAGCCCCTAGTACCCTTCTGAAGACTTTCATCACGATCAGACTTCGAAAAATCACTCACAAGAAATTCTACAGGAGGCTACAGGGGATCTACAGAGCTTCTACAGGAAAATCTACAGGAGGAGGCCGAAAGTTGGTTTTGGAGTTTTGAAGGTGGAAAAATGATGTTAAAAGGGAAATGAAGGCTAGATGAAGGTGTTGAGGTGTCTAGAACTTGTCAAGGAAGATCAGGGACGAATGTGATGGTTGGATTTTTCCAAATGGTAAGAAGGCAGCTTTATGGAAAAAACGCAGAAATTAGGGCAGATTGGCGAAATGTTGTGAATAAGTTGGGAAATCTAGGAGAAGTGACCTGGTGTTGGCTATTCTATGGAGGGATGGTGAGCTGAGATGTCCTACAAGAGATCTCCACATTTACTTTATTAAAATTGACCAAAGAAAGAACTAAAAACAGACTTTTGTCTAACTTGACCTAATTTCTGACCTACAAACAGGAAAATGCTGAACAATACCTTATGAATAGAAAATCATGCAAGAGAACTATGGAAACAGAATAGGAAATTATCTAAGCAAATGAATCTGAACCAATATCAACCTTTCCAACTCAAAATATCACACTAGCAGTTGCATGGAAGTGCAAAAACTGTGTTTTTGGTGGCAGCAGTAGTGCCTTGACCTAAAATCATAGTCCCGAGAAGGAAGAAAGGAGATTAGGGCCTGCTATGGCCTTTTTGAATCTTATTTTGTCACTGCAACAACCTACTTGAGCAACTGAAACGAAAACAACTATTCTAACCATCAAAAGCATCCTAATCTAACAGAGTAAAATGAATCTATGCAACAGAAATTAACTCATAAATGGAAGAAAAAACATATAAGTACACAAAGGACGTGTTGGGCAGCTTGGGTTGGGCCCTAACCCAAGAGCTTTAGCCCTCTGAAAGAGATCAATGCTGGCTCAAAAACTGTTTCATCTTCATTTATCAAAAATAGCAAGTACATCACATAAACTGCTCTCGAAAAGAACTCGAAAATGAGCTGAACACAATGCTGCACAAAAGTGCAAAAATATACTAATAACTGGCTAACCTGTTGAGGCTCGAAGCCTTCTTATTTATACAAATGGGGACTTCCAATAGTCCTCCTAAAATCAAGGAACTCGGCTTCCTAGAATTGAAGATAAACAACAATCCCACTTGACTTGCTCGGCTGCCCCTTGGAATCATCAATGTGGGCCTTTGTGCTTCGAGTTGCTGATGGAGGATTCAAGGAAAGGGGTCATTAATGAAGGAGACACCCCCCGTACAAGTCCTCTTCCCTGTTTTCCTCGAGTTTGGCTGCCATTTTCTCATAAATTCCTTATCTTTGTCCAAAATTGTCCAAAAAATATACATAAAACACTCATTAGACTACATGACAAAGTGACTAACCCAATTCACTCTATTAGCACAAATATATTCAAAAACATGCAACAAACTAATGAGAATGGTGGATTAAGTTGAAATAAGAGGCAGAATGAGCCCATATAGTTACCCATTTCTGGGGCTCATCATCACCCTCCTACTGAATGGGTTGCTCATCCTCTGAGCAATTAATCTAACTCTTCATCTTTAATGGCTCTGATAGATTCCCTGACATCCCAAGCCTCTGATGTGATGTCTTCCTCTCTTTCATGGAAACCTGCTTTCCTATCCACTTCTTCCCATTGTTTATGTTCGTCCTCCTCCTTAACTCCTTCCAACAGTCCTAGCAGTAGTGGAGGACTGAATTTAAGACTAATCCAGTTGGCTTTCAAATTTTGCATTGAGTGCTTATACAGGGGCACTCTCCTCATGGCTTCCCTAATTCTATTTGGGGAGTGATACTCCCTGATCCTTAGGCTATGTGGCAATGTATTTCACCTTATCATGCAAGCATGAAGGTAGTCATCGCCAAACAATCTCTCCATATCCTCGAAATGAGCAATAGCCTGTGCTTGCTTGTCAACATACTCAGGAAGAACCTGAGGATTAGCTGCAAGGTGTTGGTGGGCATAGATGAGAGCCAAGGGTTCTGCTGGTTTTTCTCTAATTATCAGGGGCTCACTTAGCTCTTTTGCCATTATTTTCTGAATTTTCACTGCTCTCTTTTCTTCATGGATCATCCATGAAGCCATAGCCATTAGTTGTAAGTCTCCAAATGCAGCATTTGGGTCCCATAAATTCATGTCAGTAAGTGCCATGTTGTGTAGGTAAAATTCTGCTAGCTTTACTTTACCCTCAGCTGAGCTGTGATCACATAAATGCATAAATTGGTCATAATCTTGAAATGGTATTGTGCCCCTCTGGGCCAGTGTCTTAATCTGGAATTGGAGCCACTGAACTTTGAGGTACAATTCATATGATTTGGCTACCTTCCTGCACTCCAATGCCTCCATTGCCTCCATTGCCCAGCTGACCATGCAGGCTAACTGGGCTTCTTTTTCTTGTAACTGCCTTTTCAAAATTAGCACTTCAGTTTCTGCCTGGGATTCTTTTTCTTGCTGTTGTTTCATCAGTGTCTCACTATCTGTCTGTGGTTCTTCTCCTTGTTGTTGTCTCTCTGCTACCTCACTATCTGCCTGGGGTCCCTCTTTCTGTTGCTGTCCTTCCAAAATTGACAGCTCATTTGCTCCTTGAGGTTCCCTTTCTTGTAGCTGCTTTTTCAACAATTCATTTTCTTCCTGTAGTTGAGCTCTTTTGATGCTCTCTATATGCCTTACCATGCTCAATTCTCTGCTCATCCCCCTCAACTTGTTTTCCATGTGCCCTATGTCTTCGACCCCTTTGGATTTTGCAATCTGCATCGAGGTGTGGGTCTTGACTCTTTCCTTTTCCAATTCGAAGAAAAGAGGCACTGCAACTTTTTTGTGGGATGATCTTCCCACCTTCTAGAAGGTTGTAGTAGGAGCCTAAGTTAGGCGGAGGTCCAGGCTCTGGTATCTCTTTTGCCTTTCCTTCCTCTTGGGACTTTGCTTCTGCCTTCTTTTTCAGTTTTTCAGTTTCTTTGAGCTTAGCCAATGTCTCCTGTAGAGAGGTTTGTGCCTCCTGTAGGACTGCTTTAGAGTCCATTAATTTTATCCTTTCTTTCCAGGTGGAGGTCTTAGGACTCTCTCTCTCGTAAGTGATGGAGATTTTGGAGGGAGACTCCTCCTTTGTTACAGTAGGTGCATCCTCAATGATAATGGGTTCTTTCGAAGGTGGCTGGGGCTTGCCCACCTTGATTCTGGTGCTCCTCCGAGCTTTGAAATATATAGATGTCTGTCTTTTTCTTTTCCCTTTTTGCTTAGCTAGAGTGCTAAGTGCAACAAGAACAGCTGCTAGTTCTCTTGCTATTGTCTCAAGAGACACGCCTTCTTGCTATTTTTCTTCTTCATCTTCTGCAGTTTTGCCTGTGTCTGTTGTTTCTGATTTTGTTTCGCTGTCCCTGGTGTTGTTTTCTCCTTTTCTTGCTGAGTTTCTACCTTTTCTATGGCAGCCTTTTCTGTGCTATCTTGGGCTTCTTCTTTTCAGTTCTTGCCCTCTTCCTTTTCTCTGCTTTTGATGTTGTTTTCTTCTCTGCTTTAGGTTTAGTTGTGGTTGTGTCATGTTTCTCCTCTTCTCTCCGTTTTTCTTCTTTTCCTTCTTCTAATTGAATATTATGTGCTTCCTCATGGATTTCCTTCTCAAGTTCCTCTTTCTACTCCTCCTCTTCACTGCTAGAAGGACTAAGGTCATCCGTGAGAGGTTTTATGTAATCTTCTCTCGTCATGTTCCTGAAAATTTCCTAGGCTATAGGGATTGTGTATGTGTGGAGGGCATCCTCTACCAGCAATTTAATGAGCCCATGGTGGGCCAGTTGGTCTGGAACCCCTACATTCAATTTGGTGCCACACTCTAGCAAAGATTGCAAGAGAAAATATGGCAGACTGAGTTTTCTAGATGCAGGTAGGTCCATTCCATATCTTAGTTCATGCAGTAATCTGAAATGATAATCATAGACTATACTGTATCTTCCTTCACAGGAGATATATTTCATGATCTGGTAGCTGACCTTACCCCATGGATGAGGTATACTTGTCCTTCTGATCCCATTCTTATCCTCTACAGGGTGTTCATTAGGCTGGAAAAAGGTCTTTTTAGCAACCTGTCCTAGTGGTTTTTCTTATTTTCTCCAGGGGAGCCCAAGTGGAAGACCTGTAATTCCGCTGATAAATTCTGGTGTAAGCCCTATGGTTAAGCCCCTAAAACTGACTGTAGCATGGGTCTTTGAATGGGGTCTTAAAGACATTAAAAGTTTCCTCTGTCACTTCCTCATCATACCCATGAATTCTCTTAAAGAAAGGCATCCAATTTGCCCTAGTAAAGAGGGCTACCACTTCTGGGTGTTCGTGCAATTTGGTGGAATTCAAAGGCTCTTTTATCATAAAACCCCCTGTCATGATGTTTTAGAGACTGCTGGAAATTCTCAGGTGAAGAGGAAGACAACAAATTTTCAAAACCGAAAACAGAGGAACAACTGAGGTTTTCTCTGGAAACAGAGAGAGTTTTACCTATTTCTTCTTTTTAACAAATTTTAATTTTCCTACCCTTCAAACTCTATTTTGAACCTTCCTTTACTTCTTAGGTTGTTGGAGGAAATCAATATTTTCTAAAAAAACAACACAGAGAGCAAGACAATGTTTTTCCTTTCTCACAAAATAAATAGACTTTCTAATGCAAATTCACTTCTTTATAGGCTTGATTTTCAATGATTGCATCCCTTCTTTACATAGCAGAATACCCCAGAGGAGAAAGAGACAAAATTTCAATGCAAAGAGTAAAAATGGAGAGACTGGATATATATTTCAAAACGCAAGCAGACTTCTTGTTCTCACTTTTCCTCTCTTTTTAACTCAGTACTTCGCTCCAAATGGTTTTCCAAGCCTACCTTATTTCAAGTTCGAATTTGGCAAAAATTTTGAATTTTCCTTCTGCAGAGCTGCTCTCTAGCCTTCTTGTAGAAAGGCTCTTGTAGACTGTGTTTCCGCTCTTGTAGAGTGCGATAATGCTCCTGTAGAGCCCGACAAGCGGAAGGGTTTTGAAAACTGGTAGAGAGTGACTGCTTGGAGGTTCTGAAGGTGGTAGGTAAGTTGTTGTAGCTGAGAACTCATTGATGCAAATGAAAAAAAAAAGGTGGTGGAGGCTTCTACTGCAACGTACTTAAGCTTATGGCGTGATCTGCAGTGACGAGGTGAGGTGGCAAGAAGGGTACGTTATCCCCATCCGGACCGTTGGTCCCTACTCCAGTGCCATTATGATATTTCAAGTCGCCTGCCCGTAATCACTTCCATCATTCCTGTTATACGCCACTGCCACTACCGGTTCTGAGTTTCTCTTCCCGAGTTGACGGACCACACGTGCTGACTGCACCTTTTGAATGATGTTTGAATTGGACGAGGCTTGGTTGAACTGGATGAGGGTGGCCAGTTAGCTAACCACCGATTTCATTTAATTGCGACCATCTCAATGGTTCATGCAGTTTCTAAATAATATTCATGAAACAGAGGAATGGGTTTAGCCACTTACCTGTTAGTCACTACCGTGCTCTGCATGCTTAGACTTTGGCACTTTGTTTTTTTTATTGTTGTTGCTGTTGGTGCTCACGGCCTCTGAACTGGTGGCCTGGCTACCTTATGCTGTGATTTTCGATCAGGAACCACTCCTTGCACGTCGCATACATCTTGGTTGCACTGACCCTGCCTCTGGAGCTTGTTTTTTAAAGGGATCAGCTGTTACAGAAATCCTACTGGATTTCCTGTAGCTGCTTCTCCCTCTAAAATTTCTGGCTGATGCTTGAGCAAGGACTGAAGAGACAGTTGAGGAAGGTTATGAAGGAAAGGAAAAGTGGTTGAAATGCATCAGGTAAGAAACAGGTTAAGAATGCTGCAATTTTATTCATCATTTTTATTTTTTAAACAAAAGAGACAGAATTTCTGTGTTTTCTGTGCAGGGAAGAAAGAAGCGAGTGGAAATGTAGTGGTGTAGGGATGGAATGGAGAGTTAGGAGGATGAATGGTGGCAGGGAGGTCCACAAGTCTTTTGGACAAATTTTTAGGCCTCTGACTCTTTTCTGAACTTGATTTCAAGCTCTTTGTAGTTTCTACAGGAGCCTTCTGTAGAATGCACAAAGCTTCCTGTGGGATGCTAAATTTCCTGAACAAGTGCGACCAGGGCATGGGAAAGGAAAATGGCGATGGAGAAATGAACTATCAAGGGTGTATTCAACCTGACCATGTCCTTTTTCCTTTTGTGACCCTCCTGCAATTTGTAATGCATTCGAAAGAAGTTAGTTTTCTGTTTTTTTTCTTTGTTTTTCTTTCCTTTTTTTTCTTTATGTTTTTTTCTTCTTCTTTTTTTTGAGACAGTTGGGGCGCCTCGAGGAGGTTTTCACCCTCACTGCCTACCCTAGGCGCCTCCAGGAGGTTTTCACCCAAGGATCCTTTTTTTTTTTGTAAGTCTAGGGTGTGGGTGGAGTGGAGGCAAAGACCTGCTCCACTACCAACATTGTTTTACTCAGATTTTCAGTGAATTCCTGCTCAGAGAGGGGCTTCCTGTAGATCTTCAACCTATTCCCATTAACGAGCATGGGGATGGCTTCTTCATCGATGGTCTGAATGAGAATTGAACCATTGTCATTGCATTTTTCTACTGTGTACGGTCCCAACCATCTTGTCCTCAGTTTTCCCTTCAAATCTTTATATCTTGAATCATACAGCAACGCCCAATCTCCTTCTTGGAATTGTTTTTCTTTGAGGTGTCTGTCATGCCATATTTTCCTTTGAAGTTGGACTACCTCTGAGCGGAGAAGGGCCTGCAATCTCTGTTCATCCAATCCATTGCGCTGAAGTAACCTGTCCTTTTGTGCACGACTGAGATCTAGGTCCAGCTGAGCTGCCATCCTTAATGTGTTATATTCAAATTCTATTGACAGCAAAGCCTTCTTCCCATAGACCATCTCATAGGGTGTGAACCTTGTGGTGGTTTTCCAGGTGGTGTTATAGGCCCAAGTGGCCTCAGCCAATCGATCTGCCAAATCTTTTCTGTTGTTGCTCACTACCTTGGTCAAAATTCCTTCCAAGGCTCTATTAGTGACTTCCACCTGTCCATTTGCTTGTGGATGATAAGGGGTGGAAGTTCTGTGCTTAATTTTGTGATGTGTGAGCAGGCCTTCAATCAGATTGGAGATAAACTGACTCCCTTGATCTGTGACTAATTTTCTTGGATAGCCAAACTTGTAGAAGATATTTTCTCTCAAAAACTCAGCTACTTTTTCTTTTGTTGTTGCCTTGATCGCCTTTGTTTCTGCCCATTTTGTTAGATAATCAGTACACACAATGATGTGAGATTTCTGTTTTGAAGGAGGGTTGATAGGACCCACAAAGTCCATGCCCCACTTCTCAAATGGCTCAAAAGTCACTTGAGGTTGCAGGGACATCTCATCATTTGGAGTAGGTTTCCCCATCCTTTGACATCAGCCACACTGGCTGATATACCTCCTGACATCTTGATGAAGAATGGGCAATAGTAACCTGCTTGCAGAATTTTGAAGGCGGTCCTTTTTGCTGCAAAATGGCCCCCACAGGGCCCACATTACAGGTTAGGAGAATGTCAAAAACTTCCTCCTCCCTGACACATTGCCTCAAAATCTAATCTGGGCCAAGTTTGAAGAGATTGCCCCCAATCCAGGTGAATGGGGCACTTTTCCTCACGATCTTGCTCTTCTCCTTTGAGGACAGGTGTGGAGGAAATTGTGTCGAAACCCAGTAATTAGCTATATCAGCAAACCATGGAGAGAGTACTGAGATAGCAAATAGGTGTTCATATGACATTTGATCAGCCACCATCCCTTCTTCACCTGCAGGCAGATCTAATCTAGACAGAAAATCAGCAACAATAGTTTCCTTACCCGGCTTATCAACAATGGTTAAATGAAATTTCTGTAATAAAAGTAACCATCTAATAATACGAGCATTTACATCCGGATTTTTCATAAAATACCTAATTGCAACATGATCAGTGTGTACAAATGTTTTATAGCCGATGATGTAGTGTCTGAACTTGTTTAGGGAATGGACTACAGCTAGGAGCTCCTTTTCAGTTACAGTGTAGTTTAATTCTGCCTTAGACAATTTTTTACTTACAAAATATATGGCATAAGGTAGCTTCTCATCAACTTGCCCTAAGGCTGCTCCTATTGCTTTGTTCGAGGCATCTGTACGAATGTGGAAAGGTAGGGCCGAGTTTGGACCTCTCAAAATTGGGGCAGTTACCGGTTTACTTTTCAAGGTATCCAGAGCCTCTTGAAAGTTGTCAGTCCATATGAACTCAACATCTTTTCCCAAAAGACCAAACAATGGAGAGGCTAGCTTACTAAAATCCTTAATGAATCTTTTATAATACCCTGTTAAGCCTAGGAAACTCTGAACATCTCTTACCTTTTGAGGAGGTGGGACCCTTTAGATGATGGCAATCTTGTTGGGATCCATCTGTAATCCTTGCTGAGAAATTGTATGACCTAGCACGGTCCCTTCAGTCATCAGGAATTCGCATTTTTTCAGGACTGAGGGACAGGTTCATTTCAATGCACTTGGCTAAAACTTTTCCCAGGTTAGTCAAAGCTTCCTGGAAGTTAGAACCATAAGGGGTAAAGTCATCCATATATATTTCCACTGAATCATGAACCAGTTCAGCAAATATGCTCAGTACTGCTCGCTGGAAAGTGGCGAGAGCATTGCACAACCCAAAAGGAAGGACCCGGTATGCAAAAGTACCCCAAGGACAAGTGAAAGTGGTCTTATCTTGGTCTTCCGGGCTGATTTGGATCTGGTTGTACCCACTAAACCCATCTAGGAAGGAGAAGAACTTCTTCCCTGCCAGGCCATCTAACACTTGATCTATGAAAGGCAAAGGGAAATGGTCCTTCTTGGTGGCCTTGTTTAGTTCCTGATAATCGACACAGATTCTCCACTTCCCATTTTTATTTGGCACTAGCACCAAAGGAGAGACCCATTCGCTGTCAAAGATGGGGTAGATGAATCCTGCATCCAACAACTTTTGTAGTTCTTCTTTGACAATGTCCTTAAGGGTTGGATTCATCCTCCTTTGAGGCTGCCTCACTGTTTTACAATCTTCTTTAATGTAAATGTGATGAGTACAGACTAAAGGGTGGACTCCCTTCATCTCCTTATAGCTCCAAGCAAAATCATCCAAGTGGTTTTTCAATAAGCTACACAGTTCTTTCTCTTGATAGGTGGATAGGGATGAGTTGATCTTCAAGGTTCTTTCTGGGCCGAATTCCACATTCTTAGCTCGGAGAGAGGTCAGATCAGCCACACAGAGATCAACTAAAGGATTGGCTAGGGTTTCTTCCACCAGCGCTTCTAATGGCAACACATTAGGGGGTGGATTCTGAATCAAGTTTTCAATAAGATCATCCTCGGTTTGTGGGCCCCCCATGGTAGCTTCTACTGTACACAATGGTGTGGAATAGACTTCATCCTCATCTTCCTCCTCCAACTAGAGAGGTAAATCATGTTCTAACAGAGTTTGGAAAGGAGGATATAGGACTAGCTATTTGGACATATGCCCGTTCTTGATTGTCATGTTCCCAGCTCGACAACTGATGTTGGCATCCGCAGTAGCCAACCAAGGTCTTCCCAGGATGAGAGGATACCTAGTGAGTTTTGCCTTTGGATGGAGAACCAGGAAATTAGTAGGGTACTCCCAGAAATCAATAGAGACCATTACATCTTCCACAATCCCCTGAGGGGCCATAGTGGAGCGGTCTACTAGCTGCAATACTGTTGTGGTCTTTCTCAGGGAGCCATAAAGGTTGAGCTTGAGCATAGTGTCCTTGGTCATCAAATTAATGGCAGCCCCTAGATCAATCAGGGTATGGGGGATTAGGTGCCATTGAGGTGGACATCGACTACCAAACTCCCAGGGTCTAGATATTTCAGACAGATTACCTACCCCAACATCACGTCGAACAGTTGTCCTATGACATTGATAATTAAAGCATCTCTCGTGCGCCTGCCTAGGTGCCTGAAGCACTTCTCCTTGATTATCTTATTTTAGATAGGCACATCTTTTATGGCTTGGAGAAGTGGTATCTTTACACATAATTGTTTCAGTTCTCCCAAAAGTTCAGTTTCTTCTGGGGTCGGTTGTGTGGTTCCAGTTAGTCTCTCAGGAAAGGGTGGAATGGCCTTTGGTTCACTTTCCTGTTTTTCTTCCTCATCCTCCTTAGGAGGAGGTTGGCTATCTGGGTGAACCTTCCCAGGTCATAGGTTAATCTCCTGAATTTCCACAGCATAGGTCGAGCATGATGTTTCTCCACTATATACCTGCTGGGCCTATCTGTTATTCGGGTTTGGGTTCGGTAGAGCAGTTACTTGAGGTTGCCTTGGTGGAGCAGGAGGTAATGGTTGTGGTTAAGCAGGTGGTGGAGGCAAAAGAGCGGGAGGAGAGTTGTAATGGGGCCTCCACCCCTAATGAGGTGCATTCCACTGAGGTTGTGGCTAAGCATAAGAGTGAAATAAATGAGCAATTGGAGTAGCATGGTATTGACATGGATACGACCAAGAAGGGGGTGTGGACCAGGAAGGATGAGCAGCGGGACCCCAAGAAGGAATGGAAGTGGCTTGATTGGGGTTGTAATACGTCTGGGATGTCCCTTGCATTCCTTGCTGGTAAGGTCTGGGTCCATGTGGCCTCTTTTGGTTCAAGAAATAGAGTGGTTCAGTGGCTCCTTCGGCCCCCTGATATGCAACTTTAATTCTGGGCAAGGAAGGGCACTGATTCGTAGGATGGTCTTCTTCACAGACTAAACACACTTCTATAGAGTGTAATGGTCATTCGTTCCTAGGATGCTTTCTAGTGCACCTGGGATAAAAGATGGCCAAAGCCCTCTTGGCTTCCTCTTGTTTCCTTTTGATATGCAAGGTATCCATTTGCATGGTAAGAGTCTGCCTCATCTCACTCTTGAAATCTTCCAGCCGATTCTCAAGTTCATTTCTAAGGGATGAACTGGATGAGGATGTACTAGCTAAACTTTGACTTCCCCTACCTCTCTTTCTAGCTGACCTAGAATGGTTTGTAAACACATTCTTTATGTCATCATAAGGTAGTTGGTAGATGTCTCCCCTAGCCAGCAAACGAAGGGTATCTAGAAGGTCTTCAGGGACTCCTCTGAGCAAGACAAACTTCTGATATTCGAGGTCAAGTGTGCACCTGACCCTTTTATAACTGAGCTGAAACCTCTCTTCATAGTCTTCTAAGGATTCATCACTTCCCATGGTCATTCGGAAGATTTCTTCCTTGGTATCCTTTGACCTACAGTAGTCCTGGTATTTGTTGTTAAAGGCTTGCTGCATCTGAGCCCAAGTTGTGATACTGTTTTCAGGTAACCCCATGAACCAACGCAATGTTGCATCCTTGAGGGTAGAAGGAAACAATTTCAACTTCTGCTCGTCTTCTGCATAGTCATAGGTTCGACAGAGAACAAAAAATTCAAACAAGAAGGTATCACAATCTTCGGTAGTCAATCCATAGAAGTGAGGTAAGGCTGAAGGACTTATGTTTTTCATTTTTGTGTCCCCATTGGTCTCTCGGATAAGAAAGGCACCCTCTATTCTTTCCCCATTTCCTCTAACATTTTTGTTTTCAACCATGGTCTTAGGAGGAATGGTTTCTTTCTCTTCTTCTGTTATAGGATCTTCGTATATCTCTGGAGGTTCACCTATAGGTTCTTCTAGATCACTGCCACTAAATAAGAGAGAAGGGTGACTTAGTGATGTGGTGGAGGTGTTGGGTAGGAATTTTCCTGAATTCTCTGTTCCTATGAGGCATCAAAGGAAATCTCAACAAAAATTTGCAACTAACTGAAATGAATCTTGCTGAAATGAAATTGCAGAATTGAAATGAAAGTAAGGAAATGACTAATCTACTTTGCTGAAATGGAAATTGTAGAATTGAAATGAAAGTAGGAAATGACTAATCTACGCTTGCTGAAATGGAAATTGCAGAATTGAAATAAAAGCAGGAAATGCCTAGTCTACACTTGCTGAAATGGAAACTACAAAATTGGAATGAAAGCGGGAAATAGAAGAAAGCAGTAGAAAATAGAAGAAAGCAGTAATCATAAAATTCTCTGACGCTTCCCTGGCAATGGCGCCAAAAATATGGTGGGCTCCAGTATTGCAGCAATAATGCGGCAACTCTTGGGGCTTCCTTCTTTACATTTATCAACCCGGTAGTTCGTAACAAACTTGGAAGCGATGGTGTTGTATGCACAAGTACTAGCTCTTACTGTAGGTTGTCACTTGATCAGTTGGCGCAAGTTCGCTAGGAGATTAAACCAACTTCTATGAGTTCTCAGAAGAAGATTTTAACTGTGATGGAACAAAGCTAACTCTACATAGGCTAGTCTATGTGAAAAAAGAGAATGAAAACTGGAATGAAATGCAAACCCTAGAAAACCCTAGTTTACCCACTAACCCTACTTTTGCAAGAAAAGAGATGGAAACTAATGAAATGAGTGTCATTGACTACTAGAAAGGTAAATTGCATTTATTCAAGCTACTTCTGAAAATAAATGAGAAGAAATCATCTTTTTGTACTTTTGAGTGTTTTTGTGTGGAATTATTATGCATGTGATTTATCTGGTTGTGACTGTGCAGAGGTTTGGTGGCAAAGGAAAATGGATTTGGCTTTTGCAGAGGGTTAGGAAGGTGTGGAGAGGTCCTAAGAAGCCCCTAGTACCCTTCTGAAGACTTTCATCGCGATCAGACTTTGAAAAATCACTCACAGGAAATTCTACAGGAGGCTGTAGGGGATCTACAGGAGGTTCTACAGGAGGATCTATAGGAGGAGGCTGAAAGCTGGTTTTGGAGTTTTGAAGGTGGAAAAATGATGGGAAAAGGGAAATGAAGGCTAGATGAAGGTGTTGAGGTTTCTAGAACTTGTCAAGGAAGATCAGGGACAAATGTGATGGTTGGATTTGTTCAAATGGCAAGAAGGCAGCTTTATGGAAAAAACGCAGAAATTAGGGCAGATTGGCGAAATGTTGTGAATGAGTTGGGAAATCTAGGAGAAGTGAGCTAGTGCTGGTTGTTCTATGGAGGGATGGTGAGCTGAGATGTTCTGCAAGATATTTGCACATTTACTTTATCAAAATTGACCAAAGAAAGAACTAAAAAGACTTTTGTCTAACTTGACCTAATTTCTGACCTACAAACAGGAAAATGCTGAACAATACCTTATGAACAGAAAAGCATGCGAGATAACTATGGAAACAGAACAGGAAATGATCTAAGCAAATGAATCTGAACCAATATCAACCTTTCCAACTCAAAGTATCACACTAGCAGTTGCATGGAAGAGCAAAAATTGTGTTTTTGGTGGCAGTAGTAGTGCCTTGACCTCAAATCATAGTCCCAATAAGGGAGAAAGGACATCAGGGCCTGATGTGGCCTTTTTGAATCTTATTTTTTCACTGCAATAAGCTACTTGAGCAATTGAAAAAAAAAAAAACAACTATTATAACCATAAAAAACAACCTAATCTAATAGAGTAAAATGAATCTATGCAACAGAAATTAACTCATGAATGGAAGCAAAAACATATAAGTACACAAAGGAGGTGTTGGGCAGCTTGGGTTGGGCCCTAACCTGAGAGCTTCAGCCCTCTGAAATAGATCAGTGTTGGCTCAAAAACTATTTCATCTTCATTTATAAAAAATAACAATTACATCACATAAACTGTTCTAAAAAAGAACTCGAAAATGAGCTGAACACAATGCTACACAAAAGTGCGAAAATATACTAATAACTGGCTAACCTACTGAGGCTTTAAGCCTTCTTATTTATACAAATGGGGACTTCCAACAGTCCTCCTAAAATCAAGGAACTCGGCTTCCTAGAACTGAAGATAAACAACAGTCCTAATTGACTTGCTCGGTTTCCCCTTGGAATCATCAATGTGGGCCTTTGTGCTCCGAGTTACTGATGGAGGATTCAAGGAAAGGGGTCATTAATGAAGGAGAAACCCCCCCTACAAGTCCTCTTCCCTGTTTTCCTCGAGTTTGGCTGCCATTTCCTCATAAATTCCTTATCTTTGTCCAAAATTGTCCAAAAAATCTGCTTAAAACACTCATTAGACTACATGGCAAAGTGACTAACCCAATTCACTCTATTAGCATAAATATATTCAAAAACATGCAACAAACTAATGAGAATGGTGGATTAAGTCGAAATAAGAGGCAGAATGAGCCCATATAGTTACCCATTTCTGGGGCTCATCAGCTTATCAAGAGTCTGACACTTTGAATTTTTGGCAAATTTTGAGCTCATGAGCAGTGCGTCCATTGAACTTACACATTACGTTACATTCAATTACAACATATGTGACCCATAGTGGTGATGTGGCCAAGACAACTCATGACACAACTTGACATGATACTATTGACATGTACTGGCTAAATGTGGTCTCCATGTCAAGTTGTTGTGCTGCAAAGAGGTGCATGTACTCTTGATGTGCTTTTTCTTCTCCTCAGCATGGATTAGTGCTACGGGGTCTTCGATGGTCTTGGTCTTACAAGATGGTTTAATGCATGTGTTCCTTTCACTTGTTGCTTGATGTTCTTTATCGTCCGTCCAGCTACAAGTAAGTCTTCTAGCATGTGCGCTCCTTCTTCATCACGTTCGTCACCTCGCCATGATCCATCTATGTACTTATTCATGCAATTCACTCACAATTGGATGACATCAAATCCAAAACCTCCTAGTCTAGCATGATGCATTTTTTTCGTGTTCCGGGCCCGGGACAAATGACAGGCTGGGAAGAAGGGAGGGTTGGTTGCTAATTGAGACTGTGTAGAGCGCAACTCAAGCTTAGATGACGAATTCCAGGGCACAATCTTCACTGTCAAGGAAAATTGCATAGTGACCACTAGGAGGCAGAATTACGCAGTGAAGGACACAAGTGGTAGCTGCAAGGTGGGAACTTGAGGGGAACTTTTGTGCAGTTCATGGAGGTAATACAAACATGGCTGTAGAGGGCCAACTGTGCAGTTCTCAGGAGGAAGACACGATAGGGTAGTAGGGGACCAGTAGGGAATTTCTACGTAGTTTCCAAGGGGAAGACAGGGCAAGGCAGCAAAGGACCAGCTGGGCATTTCTGTGCATTTTCTGAGAGTAGTGCAAGCTTGACATTGTGATCACACACTTAGCATACTTTGACGACAAGACAACATAGACCACTAGGACAACAACAAAAAACATGCCCTTAGTGAGACTCTCTTAGAGCTGAGAGCGACATTTCAGATAGGCCTCAGGATGACCATGATGAAACTTGTGTGACAGTGCTTACAACTTTGTGTGTGAGTACGAGGGATGATAACATAGCAAAGACAACCCAAACACACAAAGGAAAACCTTCAAAATCACTAGAACAAGATCACAAGCATGACAATGCAATCAATATGCCAAAAGGTGACTGTTAGTGAAACAAGCAAAAGGGATGAAAGACTCTGTAAGAGCTCATGGGATGAGCTCGAGTGTTTGCAACCATCAATAGAAAAACCAAGGAAGGCTCTAAAATTTGAATGCAAGCCAAAATTTGGGAGGGTGTTGCAGCCGCTACAACACTTGGCGACACACTGGTTGAATACCAACTTCTATGTTTTGGTTACTTTTTAGCGCAGGGCCTTGACCTTTCAGGGAGTATTGATTCGTTGTGCAGATCACTTCGGTTTCCCCACTTACCCCATGGACATACATGGTTCACCTTGTACTAACTCAATCGAACACATCATAAGATTAAACCAGATCATAATGTTTCGAATTGGGAAGGGTAGTTTGGCTCACGAGCTTAAGATTTGCATAGTATAATTTTTTCATCTTTGGTGTTGCTTCGCTACGAGCAGGCCTAGATAGTACACTAGCGGAGTCACGCAGGAACACAAGCATTGCTCCACTGCCAAAGAGCCTGGACAATACCTCGGTGGAGTTTCGTGCTTCACCTCTCTGCGTCGGAAGCCTTTCTCTTCTTTCGCCTTTGTTATTTTTGAAAGAGAATTATGCATATGCACTTATTTGTTTTTGGGGTGGAAGAGGGATCCTGACTTATTGAAGCATGTAAATACCTCTGATTCAGGTTTGCTCATTTAGATTTTCCCCTTCTCTATTTCTACTAGTTGGATAAGCTTGAACACACCAAAGTAGAAGACTGAGTACATGCATGAGGTTTCCCAGATTGGACACACGTTCATGGTTCGACCAAAACTCTCCTTATAGACGGATCATATTTTCCATCAAGACTTCATTGGAAAAAGTTACAACCAAACACAAAGAAGATGGACATAAGACTAGCCAAGCGTTGTAGTGTGACAAGACTCTTTGAAATTCAGCCACATACACATTTAGAAGCCAGAAGGTAGTGAAGGACAACACTTATTTACAAATCAAAACAACAGAACAGTAAGGAAAACAAAACAACACCGCAAGCAATGAAAACACTATGTAAATAGTGCAGGGTGTGGCCCCAGATCATTGAAAATAAAATTTTAAGTCTTGGCCATTAATAGGGAGGGTGTCAATCCTTTCGTCAACTGATTAAAGATGGTATGTGTGGTGGCCAATCTTCTCGTGGTCCGTGAATAGATCAGGCTCTGCTACCAGAACCTAGTTGTATCTTAAAAAGTTGTCAAGCAAAGAAAACATCTTTGCTCCACATACTATCTGCAATATATGCTTCATGGACAACATTGGGTAGTTGTCCTTGTCCAAGGCACGATTGAGGTGATGGAAATCTACTCACAGGCAGATCTCCCCAGACTTCTTTCTAATAGGGACTAAACTGGAAACCCATATGGAATGTCAAACTTTGTAAATGATGCGAGCGTCCAACAACTTGGTCAATTCTTTCTGTATGAGGGGCTTAAGCGAAGGATGAACTTTCTTTAGCTTCTGCTTAAAAGTCTTGGCCCCTTCCTTGATTGGTATGACGTGTTGGATGATTCACATGGCATATCTCTTGAAGTCATCATACATCCACGTGAATACATCTCGGTACTTCTTGAAGAGGTGGGTGAAATCTTGCTGCTCTTGAGGTGTGCAGTACGTACAAAGATTCACAAACTTTGGATCCTTATATTTTCCCATATTAATATGTTCATGCACCATTGTAGAGCTATGGGTTTTAACATTGATGGTCCCTGAAAGCAGTTTTGCAAGTCATACATCTTCTCAAGTGATACAACACCCTTGGGGATGAGGTTTCCTTTGCTTACATCGGTTGCGTCCTGTAGAGACTGCTCGTGCTCGTCCTCATCGGTTGTTGCATCCTTAAAGACATCATCTTTAGCCATGAAATACAATATCTATTGATAATCATCAAAAACGTGTAAATTAGTTATGTTTTCCGGGATAGGTGGCTTATACAAAATTTCAATAGAAAATCTATCCCTTAATGGTGTCATCCTAGCAACTACATTTGCCAAGGAATTTGCAGCTGCATTACACATTCTTGGTATAGAAATAATATTGAAAGCTTGGAATTAAGAAATGAGTTGTCATACCTCTTGTTGATAACTTTTAAGACGGCGTGACACAAAATGTATGGTGTTACGTACCTGACGCACCACAATCTCTGAGTCACCTACCACTTTTAGCACAACAACGTTGAGGCTGATGGCTTTTTGTAAGCCCAAGACAAGTGCTTCATACTCGGTAGTGCTTTTCATGCACTTGAACTCCAAGCGGCTAGAGATTAAGCGTTTACTTCGTAGCGGGTCTGTTAAGACACAACTAGCTCCAGAGCCCTCCTGCGTCTTGGAACTGTTAATGTGCATGGTCCACATATCATCTATACAAGGACCGCTTATTGCACTAGTACTACTACCATTACTACTACGACTATTACAATGTACTGTACACATTTCATTTTCACCAGTTGGGCATGGAAGGAGACCCAACTGTGTGTTTGGTGGGGTCAGGGATGGCTGTGTAAGATAGCACCCCAATTGTGTCTCCAGAAATCAATTTCCGAACATAAGTTTTATGAAAGCCAACGGTTCATTTTCTCCATTGAAGGGAGTCACATTGTGCCTCGTGTATCTTTTTTACAACAGCCAGATCTGGTTGTTCTTCCCCTGGTAGGGAAGCCATAAGTGTGAATAGTTAGTGGAAAAGTATCCTTGCAATTTTCTTGACTAGTCTCTGTTGAGCGATATCTCGTATGCTTCCGAGATGTCCACAATCACAATATTGATGCATTGATGAACTCCTCTATTGGACGATAAGCAGATGATCACATCCTAGAGTTCACCAATTGTTGGCACACATGTTCTGTCAAGTTGGATGATCTGTGCAATTGTCTTTCTCCATTGGGCATTGATCTACTTCGCGATGGAGAGTGGCATGAAATTGACTGATGTGCCAGAATCAAACAAATAGTTGTGGACATTGAAATTGAATATTTCGAATGATAACAGGAAAGGTAGGCAAATTTAGTTCACCTCCTCTATATGGAGTGCATTGAGCACAAATGTGAGTGCATCAGGAGACTTACTTGTTCCATTGTTGGAAGATGTAGCGTCACCTGTAGAGCTCTGCCCAAGTGCGCGTAGAAGAAGGTACCATTGAGTTGTGATTTTGGTTAGCTCATACAGGGATATGTTTGCATGAGTCTTCTTCATGTCTTCTACGATGTTGTAATCCAAGGTAGGGAGACTCGTCGAGGTGTCCGAGGGTAGACTTGTATTTGTGGTGTCCGGTGGGTTGTTCTAATCTTTGCTACTCACGGATGTACTCTTTGCTGTAGTTGTCTTCCCATACTTGCTCTGAGTTTTCTTTGTTGAGTTGACCGATAGATCCACTATCATTAGTATGTCTTTTGTTAATTTGTCTCTCGGTATCTCAATCACAGCAGGGAACCCTTGACTTCTCAAGTTGTATCGATTTTTCTACTTTAGGGTCGGACCGTCACTCAGTGGCTCCTTCTCAGTGGTGGTCTTCTGGGTTGTGTGCGAACACTAATACATGTTTAATT
Organism: Pinus taeda; assembly: GCA_000404065.3. NCBI lineage: Eukaryota > Viridiplantae > Streptophyta > Pinopsida > Pinales > Pinaceae > Pinus > Pinus taeda. Next base: position 25,356 of record APFE030150006.1, on the reverse strand, counting down.
TATGCCCAATACTTGGAGCTTCATCAGATGCAACATATTCTTCATCTTCATCATTGGGCTTAGCCTGTTCATTGACCACATTTCCTTCAGAAAACTATGTGGCCATTCTTCTCATCATATGGTTCCAATCCGAGCATGGTCTTTCAGAATGGCATTCATTGTGGAATGAGAAGTACATGTGTATTGTGAGCTTTTCAATGTTCAACACCAGGTGGGTGCTCGGCGAAGATTTTGCTGGCTGGATGCTACCTAAAGCCACATTCTTTTTTAGCGGGTACCTGGGAGACCTGTTGTTCACAGTTGTCTTGCTTGTCCGTTGTTTGAGTTCAAAAACTTCAATAGTCAGTGACTTGAGGACACAATTAAGGCTTTCGATGTCACTTGCTTCCTTTTCCTTAGCCTTACTCACAAAGGCCTGAGATCTATTTCCCGTGTCCTTGGAGTCCTTAGTGGATTCGTCATATGTAATGACTCCAATAGTGCACATGTATTTTTCCACAGCTATAACCTCTTCACAATTTTCTGTTAGAGTTGGTATCACAGCTCGCTTGACGAACTGTGCACTGCTAGTCAACAATGCAAACGTGTAGTAGTCAATGGTGATGGAGTCATGAGGTTTGGTGTCTACTGAGAACTTGTTCAAAATGCAATTAAACCTCTGGTTGAAATATTTAACTTTCTCTTTCTGCTCCATCTTGAGACTACCCAACTCCTTCAGCAACATGGTAGGGGTCTTGTCTTCAACAAACTTCTCAAGGAACATTCTCTTGAACACCCCCCAGTTCTGGATGGTATTTGGTGGAAGGATATGGCACCATAAAACTGCTCTACTATCCAAGGTACATGGAAACAATCTACGTGTGATGTCATCATAGCGTACCTCGAGTATCTGCAAATGTGGTTAGAACGTGTCTAAGTGATCTTTTATCTTCATTGTTATGTCAGGGTCATATTTCGTTAAAAGCTTCTCGGCATGTATCAACATCTTATGCAAGACACCCGGAAGTGCCAATGGGCCATGAGTCATCCATTCCAGATTTTTCTCTGCCATGTTGTCCTCTTCTTCATCCTCCTCCTCTTCTTCATAATTTGATGGTTCTTCCTCTGAAACTATTGGTTCATCTTCACTTCCACCTCCTCCGTTTCCTTCCCCTCTACCTTCTAAGCTAGAACTTGAGCTCGAGAGTAAGAGGTTGCCTTCTTCTTCCTTTCGAAAGATTGGAGGTTCCTCTTCTTTTTCAACAGCTTCTGCTAGCTCTTCAAGAGTGGCGAAGATTGCTTCTTCCACATATGAGACTACCACTCCCATGGGAGTAGTCTTTTGCTTCCTCTGTGAATATGGAAGAGTGTACACTCCTGGAATCAGTCCAATAACTTTAGCAAATTGATGGGTGATGGGACGAATAACGCAGATATTCTGATAAGGAATTTCCCATTTGGTTCTGGGAGGTGACAAATGACCAACTTCAGAGTCGCGCGTAGGGGAAAGGTAATGAGTGTTACTGCCATGACTAGATGATGGATGAGTTGGGTTAGTGGGACAATTAGCCATAAACTATTGGTGGCCCTCCTAGCACCAGAAATGTTGATGGTGTTGGACCCACCAACATTCGTGGGATTTCCCTGGTATGAAGTCCTAATTAGAACTCACATCGTTTGGTGTAGGAGTCCCATCATGTATGATGGCCCAATTGCAATTTACTTATATATTTTCCTTAGCTCTTGTTGTTCAGCACATGAGAGTGTTATGATGGTGCCTTCAAAAAGCGAGGTGAGTATGCCTGTTGAGTGCGTAATGTAACTCGTGTCTTGGTCATCTTACCGCAAAGGGAGAGAGTAAAGTGAGCCTCTAGGTGAGAGGTAATAGTACCACCCAGGAAGAGACACGCGAACCAGAAAGGTCTGTCCAACATCCAGCGGAATAGTCCACAACGAATGTGGCAGTCGTTAAAATCGAAGTGAATGGAACAACACGTACACCACCCAACGGAGTAGTCCACACGGATGTGATGGTCGTTGGAAGCCAAACACAAAGGTGGTCTGTTAAGTATCATGTGTAGTAGTCCACAAGGATGTGACAGCGGTGATAACCAATACACAAAGACTGTATGTCGAATATCTCACGGAGTAGTCCATAGGGATGAGACAACGGTGATAACCAGTACACAAAGGTAGTCTGTTTAGTATCCCACAGAGTAGTCCATAGTGATGAGACAACTGTGATTACCAATACAACACATTCCTAATAATGTAAACATTAAAACGACCGAAATAGTTCAAGTATCTTAGTACAGGTGAAACAAACATGTATTACAAATGCCGAAAGAATAGTCTTACAAACATCTATAAAACATGCATGAAAACGTGTTGGCCTTATCAGGATTTTATATTAATAAAAAATCACAAGATACATCTGTACACCATACATCATTAGTCCCAGTAGTGGGACGTTGGAGCCACTCCTCGCTCCTCAAAGAATCGACTGTCTTCTCTCAAGGCTATGTGGGAGGAGCCAAGGTGAAAAGTCCTTGCTCATACAATGTGAGGGGTATATATAACCAAGGGTGATGCTTGACCCTTGTGAATCTTGGACTACCCTCATGATCATTCAACTTCCTATGAATTTTCAACTGACATGACTCTTCAACTTCTTGTGTGCCTCCATTGGACTTCCACATTACATCACATTCAATTACAACATATAACACTCATGACACAACTTGACATGACGCTGCTGACATTTACTGGCATACTGTGGTTTCCATGTCAAGTTGTTGTGTTGCTAAGTGATGGATATACTCTTGGTGTGCTTTGTCTTCTCCTCCGCGTGTCTTAGTGTTTTGGGGTGTTTGATGCTCTTGGTCTTGCAAGATGGTTTAATGCATGTGTTCCTTTTGTTTGTTGCTTGATGTGATTTGTTCATCCATCCAGTTGCAAGTATTCTAGCATGTGCGCTCCTTCTTCATCTCGTTTGTCATCTTGCCATGATCCATCTATGTACCTGTTCCTGTAATTCACTCATGATGGGACAACATCAAATCCAAAACCTCCTAGTCTAGCATGATGCATTGTTTTCATGTTTCGGGCTTGAGAGAGATAACAAGCTGGGAAGAGGGCCCATCAACTGCACAATGCGCAAGTCCAGGTGACAAGGTGAGAGTACTGGTCACTGAGACTGCACAGAGTGTAACTCAGGCTTAGATGTGGAACTCTGGGGTACAGGCTTCACTATCAGGGAAAAATATGTAGTGACCACTCAGAGGCAGATTTATGCAGTGAAGAACACTGATGGTAGCTGTAAGGTGGGACCCTGAGGGGCAGTTCCACACAGTTACTGGAGGGAAGACAAGGTAGGGTTGTAGAGGGCTAGTTGGGAAGTTCTACACAGTTTTCAGGAGGAAGACGTGACAGGGAAGCAGGAGACCAGCTGGGCATTTTTGCGCAGTTTCCAAGGGGAAGACAGGAAAGGCAACAGAGGACCAGCTGGGAATTTCTACGCAGTTTCTAAGAGTAGTGTAGGCCCAAATATCTGTGAAATGCATGGTTCCAGCAAACAAGAAGGAAGCTTGATGATTGTTCTTTCTAAATGCGCAGTTCAAATTAGGCATGGAGGCAGTTTCTACGCAGTTTTGGGGAGGAATATAGGTTTCTCACCTCCAGGATTGCTTAGTGCAACTGACCTGGAGGACAGCCTTAAGCACTGCGCAGTTCTGAGAAGCATAACAGGGTCACTAAGGGTTGAGACTGCGCAGTGCAGCTTAGTCGAGGTCCGGTGGAAGAGGGTCGACTGGTCGGACAGATTTTCAAGAAAATGGCTAAGTGTGGGAGGCAAGTGAACCTTTGCAGACTTGACATTCTGATCACACACTTAACATACTTTGATGACGAGAAATCATAGACCACAAGGACAACAAGACAAAACATGCCCTCGGTGAGATTGTATTAGAGCTGAGAGCGACAAGCGCAACACTTGAGATAGACCTTTGGACGACCGCGACGATACTTGTGCGACAGTGCTTAAATTTTTTGTGTAAGTACGACGGATGTTCACATAGCAAAGGCAACCCAAATACACAAAGACAAACCTTCAAAATCACCAGAACAATATCGCAAGCATGACAAAGCAATCAATATGCCAAAAGACGATTGTTGGTCAAACAAGCAAAAGGGGTGAAAGACTCTACAAGAGCTCATGGGATGAGCTCGAGTGTTTGCAACCATCAATAGAAAAACCAAGGAAGGCTTTGAAATTTGAATGCAAGCCAAAATTTTGGAGGGTGTTGCAGCCGCTACAACATGTCGCTCCTTTTTGTACCATATTGGCTATACGTATTATGTCAAGTAGAGCTTCCAAAATTTTTCTCTTGGGTCCATATATGTCATTAAGGTTCATGACTTTTGTTTGTCATCCAAACTATTGAAAATAGACATTTTCAATCTTACAATTATCTATCTATACTATCAGTTTGGTTTCCTAGTGGATAGACCAATAGTACAACAAAATATCTCATGTAACACTCTATTACAGTGAGAAAGAGGTGAACTTTAAATAAAAATGCATACCATGCTGACTTAGTTCACTTAATATTCCGTGTCTTTTCCAAGACACTTCATGATCTCCCTAGGTATCCTGAGGGATTGCTACCCAAATTTTATCTTTGATAGATTTGGTCAACTAGAAGATCACATCAAGAAATTTATGTTAGTAATTAGGTTAATAAAATTTCAACATATGGATGTTGTCTATTAGCTTTTCCCATCTAAATTTGAAAATAAAGCCTCCACATGCTCCTTCAGCTTGGCCACAAGTTTAATTACCAATTGGGAACAATTTGAAACAACTTTATTAACTAAATTTGAAGATGAAAGAACCCTAACCATATTGGTGCTATAATTGCCTAGAATAAAAATGGATGGTAAAGAAAGGATAAAGGGATTTAACAAAAAAAATTACAATGATCCTTAATAAGATACCTAATAAGTCTTTTATTGATGCAAAAGTGGACTTCTATACATTTGTTTTGCTAGTCTCCATTGCCACAATTGTTAAAAGAGCAAGAAATAACACATTGACATACAATTTTAAAGAGGAAATTGATGTGGAATAGGAAAATGATGAGTCTTAAAGGAAATTTTGGTTTATAAGAAAAGAATTCCACAACTAATTTGAAAAAAACATTTTATCTTGACCAAACCAAACACTAAAACTAAGGAAATGATTCAATTGACATGGAAAGTTTGCAAAGAATTATAATGAAACTCTCAAATGAAATCATTGATTTAAAAAAGGGTTATTCAGAAGGAAATTTGAAGAAACCTTTTCAATCAAACTTTAGAAAGAAAACTTTGACTCCAATTATGCCCCTTTGACTAATTCATAGATATCGAGGAATTTTCCATGGAATCTTTTTGCAAAGATCGCATGGATAATCGTTTAGAAAAAACATGTCCTCATTCACGAACATGTTTGGAATATTTGTCTCATCACTCCAATCCAATATGACTAATCAAGGATCTGAGGAAATTGTTAAGGAGGAAAATGAGAGAGATGAAGAGATAGAGCATCAAAGAGTAACAATAATTGTTGTGGGATGTCTTATCTAGTAGTCAAATGAAGATGATGAGGAAGAGGAAGTGGTTGAGGAATTACATACCACCCAACCTTTTCAAAATCCTTATAATTTAAGGAGTGCAGGGACCTTGCTTCAACACCCATTCTCTAGATTTTAAGAAAGTGAAGAAGGTAGCTCCTAGTACTTCAAAAGTTTCAACCTTTGCTCTACTTTCATCCAATATGGAATATACGATTGTTGAATATTTGAAAAATAAAAAAACAAATATGACAATGTTTGAACTCTACAAATTAACCCATCTAAAAAGGGTTCTTCTTGAAGCCTTAAATGAGCTTATATAAAGCACAAAAAATACAAATATTATGGAGAAAATAATGTTTGCTTCTAGCACTACTAGATATAAACAAAAGTCTACAACCCATGCAATAATCATTACGAAAAAAGTTATCTCAAACTCCACCTTTCCTTTCTACCTTTGAGATCTTTAACAAAAATGTTTACAATTGCTTCATTGATTATGGAGCCTCCTTGAATGCCATGTTGTATTATGTGTATAAGAAATTGAATACCAAACCTATTAAATGATCACCTCATATTATTCAATTGGATAGATTTGAGGTAAAGGTGATTAGTGAACTCAAAACTATACTAGTAGATAGCCTCTAACCCAAAAGTTCAATGAGTTATTGGTATAATTATCAAATATGTTACAAAGGCTTATTGCTTGCTATTGAGTAGGGAATGGTCCAAAAAACATCAAGGTTAATTTTCTATAGACTAGTCACATATGTATATGCCATGAAAGGGATGATGAAATAGAATCAAAGGAGATTGAGAAAAATACATGAAACACACAACTACTGATCTTGAGGGAAAAAATGAACCAATTTTGTTCTTGGAAATTAATTTTTAAAAATTATTTTTGAAATTTTCACTATAGAAAGTTCACTTTTTGAGTTTGATTAATGGGTTGAATCCCTCCATTTCAATGACATTGATGTACCTCATTGTAAGATAATAGATTTGGATAATAATAACATCTTTATTTTAGAGAGAGTTACTAATATTTGGAAACTATATTTTGATGGTTCAAAAACTCAAGAAGGAGTAGGTGCTAATTGTTTCCTAATTGATCCAATAGGTAGAGAGGTTTTAATTTTCTTCATACTGAGGTTTGAATGTATTAAAAATATAGTTGAATATGAAGTTTTGATTCAAGGACTCAGAAATCTTGTGGATTTAAATGTCAAATGCATTAAAGTCTTATGTGATTAAAATCAGTCGAGTCCTTTAGATGGTGTTATTAATAATTTTTCTATTGAATTGATTTTAATAATTTCCATCATATAAAACATCACATTCTAAAAGGTTTTCAATTATGATCAACATATATCTGATTTCTTAACTTGTGAGGGAAATTTCCAAAATGATAGCATAGGCAATGAAAAGCATAAATAATCCTTGGAAAACCCTCAAAGTAAGATCACTAACTTGAGAGCCAACATCATACCTAGAAATGTGATTTCATTTGAAAATATTTTTGATCCACAAGATAGATTCAAGAAACCAACCAATGTTACAATACACAACCCACCTATGTAATATGAAGTGATCAATTTGGGATCTAACAAGTATCTTACAAATGTAAATCGTTGCCTATGTTGCATTAATTGGGAAAGATGGGCTTATGATAAATATTTAGATAGTACAGGGATGTATTTTCCTAGAAATAAGATGAATTAAAGACTTATGACACAGTGACAATTCAATATACCATCCCAATAAAGAAAGAATCCAATCCTTTTTAGTAGGAACTTCAAAATATACATCTTACTTTAGAATCATCACCACACAAAGAATTAAAAAAAATCACTTGATGCTAAAATCATTTCCCCTCTTACCATTCCACTAAGGTGGATAACGTAATATTTGTTCATAAGAAAACTGGGGAAATCAAAATTTGCATTGATTGCATAAATTTGAACTTGGTATCTAAAAGGGACCATTATCTAGTACCTCCCATGCAAAAAACCTTACAATTTTTTTATGATTTTGAAATGTTTTCCTTGTTAGATGGGGTTTTGTTTTGTTTTTTGTTTTTGTTTTGTTTTGTTTTTGTTTTTTTTTTTTTTTTTTTTTTTTTTTTCAGATATAAGTAAACTTTGAATTTTGAACATGATAGACTGAAAACCACTTTCCAACCAATGTTAGGAACATCTTCTTACAAGAGAATGCCTTTTTGTCTCATGAATGCAGATGCTAATTTATAAAGAGATATGGACATCTTATCCCGACGTTTGATTCATAAGAGAGTAGTATTTTATTTGGATGATACTAATTTTATTCTAAGAAAGGTTCTAACCTCCTACAACATCTCAAATACATTTTTGAGAGATGCAAGATAGCATTTCATTAAACCCCAAGAAGAATATTTTATATTAATTGAAGGAAAATTACTCGAGCATATGATATTTATGAGTGGTGTAATTGTGGACCCCAAAAGGAACAAGGCTATTATAGGATTTTATGCCTCGTAATAAAAATCGATGTAATATTTTTTAAGGGAAAAAATGTTAGAATATTTGCTTCCAACTTTGCAATGATTATTAAACCTTTTTAAAAATCAATCAAGAAAGCCTAGGGTAGAATCCTAATTATATTTGTAAAAGGAGCATACTTTTGAGTTGAGCTAATGTTTCTTGTCTATGAAATTTATCCAAATAGGATTGAACATATGTTCCTAAGTTCTATCTACTACCTAAATTTCATTAACTTAATAATGGTCTACATTCACAAAAATGGAATCAACCAAAAAGACAAATGTGCTCCACTTTAGTCTTAGCTTAATCCTTCATTTTGGTCTTGGAGAATTGGTGCTCCATTTTGGTATAGGTTCATTGTAGTGCATCAATCCACTCTAATTCTTATGCTCTTATAAGTTCGCACAATTTCTTTGAGATGAGGTGTGTTCTACTTTGGTTTGGGTTGATAAATACTACTCTTTATCTAGAGAGTACGAGGAATGCTAATACACTAATGCGCCAAATAGTAGTACATGTTTATTTTCACTCATTAAAAGATGTGGGAAGCACTACAAGGAAATTATTAAAAGGTGGAAAATATAAACTTCATCCAATTATACATAATTTCATTTCTCCCAATTATTTGCTTTATTTTGTTTTATTGCCCTATTTGTTTAGGGTGTCGTTAGCACTCCAAAATTTCTCTAGAGTTGTTATGAAAGAAATGATAGAGGTAACCACAAACCTACTTTGGAGATTAGGATCTAGCCTTGCTAATTCTCAAAGAGGGCTCTCTCTTTATGATTTAACTTTGTTTTAGTTATTTGATTTTAGGCTAGTTATGATTGTACTTGGGTTTTGATTTGGATTTGGTGGTGAGATCAATGACTTAGATGGATAAAGGGATGTCTTTTACCATTGGGCTATGGGGTCAAATGTAAAGCAAACAGGATTGGATCAAGTTCTAAAAATAGTGTCTACAAGGCAAGGTAACAAAGTAATTTTAGATCTTAAGGATGGATGGTGAAGTTGGTTTCAATAAGATCCAAAGAGAAATTAAGGGTTCCTTAGGCCGGATTATGAAAGAAGTGAAAAAGGTCAACTGGGATGGGAGAGCAATTAAGGATTCTCATATCCGAATATCAGAAGAAAATATAGAAATGATTAATTGTTCAAGACAGAGTGTACTTAAGCAAATTCTGAAATAAATTTCCAGTTAATTCATTCACTTTAGATAACATGCAAATTTGTGAAATACATAAGAAGATAACATATTTGACAAAAGAAAATACTTCACTGTAATAGCTCAACACATGAATCTTGTAATGCAATCTCTTTATTACTCAGTCCAGTCTGCTGACTTGAAAAATTGGTACAATAGCCCTCAAGTTTCTGATCAATACAACTCTACAAATGTCTAGCAATCCACACTCAATACTTCGAATTATGAAGTATTTATACAAAATAGTTTCCAAAATATCCCAAACTATCTTGGGAATTAATCTAGGAAAAAGAAATATCTTCATGCAAGAAGATAGAGACAGATGTTCAACTGATGTATGATGTCACTGTTTATTTGGTTGTGCTAGCTTTATGATCTGATATTTTGTTGTTTATTCTCTGCCTTGCTATTGATCTTCATGCTGACTATTCTTTTTACTTTACCCTTTCTCAACTGATACAGTTTCATCTGGCTGATCTATCACTTTTCTTTCACTGTGTTGTTTTCACTTTTACTGTGTATTTTTACAGTAAATCATTTAATTTTTCCCATGTCTCTACATCTGGTAATTGAATATTTACCATCCTCCTGTAAATTTCATCTACTTTTGTGTACTTGGAAAAAGTGGGTTTATTTACAAAAAGGTGTTTTACCTCATGCTGGAGGTAAAACAGGTTCTCAAATGTCTAATATAAAACCTTTCCAGTAGGCATCCCCTTCATGGAAGAATTACTTGCCTGATCCCTTGCCACCTCTCTTATCCTTCTGTTGTAGTCCTCCTATGGCATCAATTTGTCATTTATCACTAAGGGATTAGGCAAACCTTTCTACCTTAGAGCATCAAACTTAACCATGAATCTGTCTATAGCCAGTTGTATGGTTTGGCATTTCTCCTCAAGATTCATCGTCAAATTCCTCTTGGTGAGCACCTTTTTTACTTCTAGTATGGTGCCTATCCTATCAAGTATGTCCAGCTTCTGCAATTCATATTTGTTTTTGGAGTTCAAGAAATGGATGATTCTAGTGGCTTATTCTGGCATGTCTCCCAGTTCAGCTTTAACTCTCTGAATGGCTTTTGTAGCCTCTTTGACTAAGTAATTTTTTTCAAAGATGACTTGAATGGATGGGCAAATACCATTGATAGAGTTAATGATATTGGCCCATAATTGTTCCTTAGCTTGGCCAAGTGGCTCCTTTAATGTTAGCTCTTTCTCTAAGCTCTTTATTATTTCATTCATTAGGGTTGACTTCTTTACTTCTTCTTTGTGCATAATCTGTGCAAGATTATTGTCATTCTCTAGACTTATTATCTTTTCCTTAAGCTTGTTTATCTCTGTGGTCTGAATGGACATGTCCTGCATTGCTTTGACCAACTTGCTTTCCTCATCACCTTGTTGGGCTACTGTTGATGTAGATGTTGTTGCAGTTGGAAGTGTTGTCGCTAGTGGAGCTATAAGAGCTAATGAAGCTGCAAAGTTGGATGGTATTGTTGTAGTGACTATTGGAATGGCAGTGGCAGTGGCAGTCTCAAGGCAGGCTTGTTTCGGTTGTATTAAGTTGTCCAACCCCTTCTCCATCTCTTTCAACTGATCATTCAATTGGAGAATAAGGTCCATCATCTCCTCCTGCTATGTCTGGCTTTCAAAGACCTCTTTTTTCTATAGATGCTTTGAATGAGGCAGTTTTAATTGCTTCTTCAAAGCAACAATATCCTCATTCTTTTTCTTTATCAGTTTCTTTGTAGCTTTGACATCACTGGGATTATACCCAAGCTCAATTACCAAGTCTTCCAGTGACTTGATTCTATTGTCCTTGGCCTGTCAGGAGGCCTTTTCCAACTTGTACTGTGTAGTGATATTATCCAATGAACTTTGAAGTTTGTGTACAGTCATAGATTTACTTGTCATGGTGGAATAGATCATCTCACCTGCCTGCTTGTGGAACTCAATTTGGTCAATGTGGTGAACATCCCTAACCAAAACCTCAAAATCTGTTTTCCTATAGTCTACTGATGATCTTGGTTGTTGGACTGTAGGTTGCAAGAATGTCATTTGCATTTTACCTTATTTGATGTTAAATGTCGACATTAATCTGTTTTGATTTGTAGGTGTCTGCTTGAAGTATTAGGCATATGTCTCACCCTTCAATGTCTCATTCCTCAACTTAATTTCTTTGTATCTTTCTTTAATATCTTTCTCTTTATCCACAGGCCTGGTGGATGAAGAGACTTCAATATTGAGTTGTTTCTCAATAAGTTGAGTGTTTGATGTAGAGGGTTGGTGTGTTTCTCCTGAAACTGTTGGGCCTTTGCTCCTTTCCACCATTGTATCAGTGTCAGTGATTTCCACTGTTCCAACGATGTCTTCTTGTTTAGTTACAGGATTAAGCTTAGGCCTCTTCCTGTAACTAATCTCAAAATGTTCATTTGTGGTTTCCATGGCTGAACTAGAACCTTCTTCCCTGGTTCTATTTGCATTCCTGTCTTCATTTGTTAGAGTCTGTAAAATAGGAGGAATATTGGTTCTCCTAGGGTTGGAACCTACAGAAAGGAACTTGTATCAATCTGTTTTTCTATATCAATTAATGTATTCTCCACATCAACTATAATATTGTCCATGTCTATCAAAGTGTTTTCCAACCATTCTGATTGGTTGGCAAATCTCTCAATGTCTGGCCTGGGATGATGTATGAAAGGACCCAATTTGACTTTAAGCCTTAGTTTATTTATGACTCCATGAGGGTCATATTGCCACATAAAATTGTTCTTGGATTTCATCTGTTGTAAAATCTTATCTGCCTCTGGTCCAGCTTCCCTAGTATTGCAAATAAATGGGCCGAATCGATTCTTCATTTTGAATTGGGTCTTCTTCCTAGCTGATAGGAAATTTACTTCATCAGAGTTTATAATCTTCCTAAAGTACTCTAACGCAAATATCCTCATGAGGAGGTATTTGGGCAGTTTGTAGGGGGCAAGTTGGCATCCATATATCCTTATCTTTATGTGGTGCTAGTACAAATACTAGTCTCCCACTCTACTGTTCTTTGCCAACTGTAGAACTCTTTTGATCTCTTGATTGATTCTGGGCTGATGGCTACTGGTTGGCATATTCATAACTAGATGGACAAATGAATCAATGAAGTCTTTATAGGAAAAAATAGTGGAAATTTTCTGGATCAATGGTGTCTAGTAGATGTCTGATCTTGGGTTTCCTTTGGTGTCTAACTTTTGAATGTTGATTGGAAACTTGTCTGGCTGATAATATAAAAACATGTGAGACAATACAGATGAGTATTTGAAGACTCTCTCAGTTGATAATCTGATGAATTTCTCATGCATTATGTCTGTTATAAATTGAGCACAGTTATACATTGTAGCAGGAGGCTTGCCTGGGCAAAAGATGGAAAGGAAGGCAAGAACAACCTCATCCACATGTTCATCAGAGGTGTAGACTAAAATGTAGGAGAGCATGGTTATGGTTTGTCTGCCTCTCTCAGAAAAAATGGTGGCAACATATGGAGGACTTTCTGTAGGAGTATGACATTTCTCTACGATGAAAGTTTGGAAAATTTGGGCTATCCTGGGAAGTTCTAACTTGGTATAGAGGTCAAGCAAGCCTTCAATAGAAAGTGGGGTCTCATTTGGGCTTGGTTGACCTTGTAGCATTTGGTTAATGGATTCTACAGTGATGGCGAATAAAACTTTCTGGTCCGGGGTGACAATTGCTCTTTGACTAGGAATGTAGCAAGCTTAGAAGAAGTGGATGATTCCTGGGAATGGATGTACTTCTGGGAACACATACTTGGGCAAGTTGGACTCCCAAAGGTGAATGTCATCATTCTGGTTCAAAAATTTGTCTTTACTCCAGCAGTGGAGCTTTAGTAGGTAGGCAGGGGAAGAAGTGTCCTTAATTTGAAAGTCTCGGTCTACTAAGGCAAGGTGGTCAATGTACAGGTGAGGGGTTTGTAAAGGTCTTATGTCTAGAGAGGTTTGGGAAGCCATAATTGGGTTTACTGAATTTAATTACACTTTCAGTGGTTTCAGGAGTGAGGTTTTAGAAGCTTTAGAACAATGGGAGGGTAATTAAAGTCTGTAAAAGGGTTTGGGATGTACAAAAAAATTTCTCTTCAATTCAGGAAGTTTTCTAATTAATTCAATTAATTAAACACTCAATTACAATTGTGTGTTTTCAAATTCAAGGTTCATTCTGGTTTTTTCCAAGAATACCTGGAAATTGGCAGTTTGGCGTGCAGACGGGGTTTTGTGGTAACTGCAGAAGATACTGAGGCTTCAACTATCAATTGGCTGCTTCAATTGGGTATTCGTAGCGTCTTTGGGTAGTAAAAATGGCTGAATTGGTCGCTCAAAGGTTCAGGGTGTCGCAAATGGCTAAGCAGCAGTTTGTAGTGGAAAATGAGCAAAAAAAGCAATTTGGGGCTTTTTCGGCCTTTTAACCGATAACGGTCATATTTTGGCGTGGAAATTATAAAATGAACAATGGGCAGTTTTCGTTTTAGGTGGGGAGGTGGTTTTGTGTGCCATCACACCACCTTTGGATGGCAGGTGGTATTTTTCGCGAGCACACGATGTAACCTTGTGCTACCACATAGCAGAACAGTGCCTGGCCAAAACCACAAATCTCGCGTGCTCTCGGGCTGTTAATGGTTGGACGATGAATCTATGTGATATGATTGTACTTCATCGGATCTGGGGGTAGGATATCAAAGGGATATGGCACAGTTAAGTTGCATGAATGGAATCGGGAAAGTGATTTGGCGGGGCCTGATATTTAATTACAGATAATTGTAATTAATTAACCAATAATCTCAGGATTTTCAATATAACCAAATGGTTAATAAAGGTGGGACCATGAGTTATATGGCGGGGTTTTCTTTAACTACACCAAGGGTTGGTGGGTTAAAAAGGGTTGTCGGAAAATATAAAGTGGGGATGTTAGTTACATAATGCAGGGGCATAGTAAATAAAACCTTAGGATAAAGGGTTTTGTGGGTTTTTAAGGGTAAAAGTAAATTAATAAGCGGGGAAAGTGATATTTGTAATGGGAAATGGGTTTCACACTAGGGAAAAGGGTTTTGGGAAGGGGGAATTGGTTTTTGAAGGGAAATTTCTAGGGGAATGTGTGAAACCAAGGGGTAAAGGTCAAAATGAGGGGAAAAGGGTATTTATAAGTAATGAAGGGATAATGGGGAAATTAGCAAATAAGTATGTGGGGGTGTAGTGAAATGAAGGGAAATTAGTAAACAAGCTTAGCTAAATATCCTTTCTTTCTCACAATTCCTCTTGCACATGGAACATAGGTGATAAATGTGTTTTTTGACTTAGCAACCTTGTGCATTTGCAACATTTCTTCTACCTACCCTTTATTTACCCTAACCTTTTCTCTTCATTTATTGGGTGCATTTGAGCTTGATGAGCCTTTATTTCTTTTTCTTTTGACAAGAAAACTATCTAATTCTAACTTTCTAACTTCCAATGCCTCATATTAAACTGATGAGCTCATTCTTATTCTCTACCTAACTACTAATCTGCCAAGGTTAAACAGTTTGGCTAGATCTCTTTATTCTCTATCTATCAACGTGAAATTTAAAGCATGAATGAGTCAAGATTAAGCTATTTGACCATCATGGATTGTGGCATTTTTGACAAGATGCACACAATCTTATTTTACAAAGTAAAGCAAAAAGAGTGGCATTTGAATTTGCACACTTTCATGATCTATTTTTATTCTCTTTTTGGGGTTCATATTTTTTACTTTTTTGATCTTTTTTCCTTTCTTTTTGTCCTTTGATTATTCTTTTAGGACATACCCTCTTTACATTTGTTAATTTTTAAATATGGAAAACATTTTGTAGAAAGCAAAAGTATGTACAATATTACAAGACTAACCATAGCCAGTTCAAAATTATGAATCTTATTATAGGACCCTAACAGGTGTTAACATTTTTTCTATAGAATATTTCTCTTATATGGCAAAGTATGCATTGATAAAAAAAAATTGTATGTTACATGACTTAATATCTATGGTTTTTAGGTGTTCCTATTTTTTTTCTGAAACTACTTTTTCGTTGTTGTGCTATTTTTCGAGGTGCACTAGTACTTCACTTTGTTCTAGGAGTGCCAATAACAATAATGCTCCATTTTTGTCTTATGCATTGGTTCCCCACTCTAGATATTTTGCACTTAATAGATGATTGGTTTTGTGGTGTGAAGTTTTCATCTGCATGCAATAGTTGAATCATATTGTAATTACAAGGAACACGTGTAAAGTGGCTTGAGGGTATTACATTCACCATAGTTTTGTTTTGTAAGAATAATTTTAGTATATACTACCCTATTAAATTGTAAAACTAGTTTTTACTTTTGTTTTCATTTTAAGTTCTTATTTCATGTCTTCATAAATCTATTTTTTTGGTGGCAAACAATCAAAGTTTTTCTTTCCATTTTATAATGTTTTCAAGTTTTTAAGTAAGAAGCATTTTTTTTCAAATTTAGATACATGTAATAACAATGGGAATTTAATAAGACAAAACTCCTCCTGTGAAAGAGGTTAAATTGAAACTACCATAAAGAAGGTTAAATTGCAACTAGGGGTAGTATTTGGTATATATATGAGATTAAAGATAGAGTTATTAGAAAGCACACGACCACGTAGGAGGTAGCCTCAATGATAATCGCGAGTAGTATTGGATTTCTTGCAGATATTTTCTAGGCTAAAACCACATTTTGGCATTAGAGTAAGACCCAAGGCTTTTTATGATTAGTTAAAAGCTCAACTTCCTTGGACGTAAGAAAATAATTCAATGACCCAAGAACCAGAGGTATCTAGCAAGAGTAGAAGTTTGCACCCGTATACACCACAAAATAGTCATTTCAAGTGGCGCCATTTTCCTTAAATAACAATGATAAGTCAACTTTGATTTGTGGATAAAAACCAAAGATGTTTATCCTCACTATTTATTAACAAATGAGTCATAATAGGTTTTTCCACCTTTTGGGAAAAATTATTTTTTTCCCTCGAAGAAAAAGCATATTTTTATTTATATCTAGAAACCAAAATACAATCTTTATAATTATAACATATGGAGCCAACATAGAAGGATTTAACGAGACATATTTAATATATGTACTTTGTACATGCATGCTTGTATTCCTTTTAAATGCTTATCATTGAGATATTGATATATAAAAATTGTACTCGACATTAGTTCCAAAAAAGTTCCAAATATGTAACTGACATAAATACATGGTTTTTCCCACTTGGTAAATATATAGGAACCCCTCCATACTCGTCTTCTATAATTTGGTTCCATAAACCATTCAGACTCTCCATGGAAAGGGAATCATCTTATTCACGAAGCTTCTAAAACAATTGTGTGAAGAAAATCGGTTGAAATTTTCTAGCTAATTCCTTCAGACATAAAAAAAAATTGTAAGCGTGAGTTTTGAACTTGAATATCATCCTTTATCAATTTGATAGTGAAGGTTGAATCTCCAAAAACCCACAATTAACTACCCTTTTATTCATTACAATCTTCAAAAGAAATAATAGAGTCTAGAGTCCACCACAATTATCAGTCCCCAAGCCTAGATTTCCCTTGCCTATAAAGAAGTGAATATCAAAAAGAAGAAGTACATAACCCAAGCCATATACATGTGCATTCCTTTGGTTGGCTCCATAAAACTATCCCCCGGGTATTGATTTATCTATCACCAAATCTTCTATCCTCTTGGGCCTTCCTGTCTTAACATGAATATGAAAATGGGGTAATAAAGCAAAAGCATATGCAAAGACTTGAAAATATGGAGTCTACCTGTCCTCAAATATGAAGTCATTCATATCTAACCAATTTATCTAAATAACCAAAAAGGTAACAACTCTATACATTATAAGCTCCCTCCTCTCAAATCATTCCTTAAAATTCTCTTTTAATGATTCCTTCATCCAAAATTTTTGAAGGCCTGGGGAACCTTCCATTTCCTTCCATAGCTACATAGAGAGAGGGCACCTCATAAAGAGGTGGGAGTTGGTTTCTTCATGAGATCTACACATGTAACACAAGCTTGCCCCAATTTTGTTCCTTTTTTGTAAGTTGTCCAATTTCATACTTTATTCATTAATACCAACCACATAAATAATGTGCATTTGGTAGGAGATTTCACCTTTCGTATTTAAAACACCACCAGACTTATTCTTCAGTTGACGGGTTTCTAAGGGCCAAATAGCTAAGTTTAACTATATCATCATCCACTATTTTATTCAAATTCAATGGTATTTCATCTAGAGTTTCCTTTAGTCTAATATGTGCTCTTCTTAGCTCATTCAGGTATTGCTCCTAGGTCTGGGTTGGATTCTCTACCAAGCCAAGATCTTTTGATGAGAGACATCCTCATGTCTAGACATATCTATCTTATGCAAAGCACATATACTCCATTTATGAGAGAGAGAGAGATAACTTTCCACTAGTTGGAAACATTTTGTATGTTTTTCCAATCAATTAGTGAATTGAGGTTAATTTACTTCAAACTTATTATTTTGCTCCACAAATTGTTCTTGGGTATCATCTATAAATGGATATTTTTTGAGTCCCAGCCCCTAAATTCTTAGGACTAGATATCAACTTTCATCTAGCTAAATGAGAACCCTTGTATTCACTAAAACCCTTCTACAGGTGGTTATACCAACATTTTTTTATTCTTTTTAGAATATGGTTATATGTCTTAATTGTATGCTAAAAATTGGAATGGCTTAAAGTAGATAATCAATCAATAATAACCCCCCCCCCCCCCCCATTATCCATCTATTACACAAAAAACATATCTTTTTCTCTATTCTAGAAAGTAACCATCTCTAATCCTCCTTCCTATAATTGTTTGGTTTTAAGGAAAACTTGAGATATCTAAGACCTTCTTCAACATCAAAACGTTGGAATGAGAAAGACTTGGCTATCATATTGGTCATCTAGGCATCAAAATTGACTTTAATCTTAGTAGCAATAATAAACAACGCTGAAATGTCCTTAATATTTTGACACTCCCTCGTGTTATCTTGACCTAAGAGTAAAATATCATCAAAAAAGAGAAAATGAGTAAGATAGACCCCTCCACCAACCTAAAATATTTGTAGTTATCTATGATTTATTTTTCACATATAGCCCTACCAAGTCCCTAAGCTACCACCAAAAATAAATAGGGTGACAAAGAACATCATTGACAAAGCACTTTGGAAAACTTGAAGAAAGAAGAGGTCAAGTCATTGATCAACACATGCAATGTAGGTGAAGTCACACAAGACGTGATCCACTTCACCAAAGGAAATAAAAGACCCAAATGAATCAAAATAAGTCTAATATATAACCATGAGACTCTATCATAAGCTTTACACAGGCCTAGTTTTATAATAGTAGTAGGAAGGTGCAATATTTTTATTAAGTGAAGCACTTCTTGGATTCATCATATAGCCTCATTTATCAACCTCCCTTCTAAGAACCCAAACTACTCTAGAGACATGTATCTTGATAGTGGATTAATTCCCAAAGCAATGATTTCGAATATGATTTTATGCACATAACTACATAATGATATTGTCCTGAATCCATTAGAGAGGGAATAAGAATCCCAGGCTAAACTCCCATATCTAGCACTCAAGATTAATTCTTAGAGAGAATGGTGATAGCTTGGGTGGCCACCCTCTAGCCCTAGAAGGCAAGTCTCGAAAGGGATTTGTTATGTGTAAGCTAGATTTTATAGCAAACAAACTTATAGAGAACAAACTAAATTTTGTGAAAGATAAGCTTATGACAGAAGGAGCATGCATAACAGTTATTTAAGTGGCCTATCTAAGAGCAAGAAGGAGGCCAACGAGTTCTACAACTAATTCCCCATAAAAACACTTGCCAAATTTCCTCGGGATACGGATAATAAAGGAAAAGATGAGAAGTTGTTTCACAAGCTATCTTGCATAACACACATAGGGAAGGACCTAAGATACCTCCTTTTTCAATATTTTCTATAGTGAAGATTTTATGATAAGTGACGAACTAGATGAAAATGTTTAGTTTTGGGAGATTTTTGGAAGCCATATGTTGTTCCTCATGTTGGACTTGGGTAAGTGGCATACTTGTGAAAGTTGAGAGGAGTATCCTTGTTTCACCATGAAACTACTTGATACCCAAACTCTCATATTTGGACTATTTATCATGAGGATCATACCCATGAAGCTAAAGAAGGATGGATAGGAAGAGGACCCGAAAGTTTAGAGGAACCATGAACAAGTCCTAATTTATCCATCTTCTGATTGGTAAGACCATAAATAAATGCTATAAAGATTGAATACCTATTTATTCATCCAAACATTGCTTAAGAGGATAGAGGTGTTACATGTGCTGAAGGGGATCTTTCCCCATTATGTCTGTCCAAATGTTGATTTTTTTTTTTGTATGGAACCTAGGTAATATTGCTTTGAAGGAGAGGGAGTGATGCCACCGTTAATTTATGTATTTTTGACCTATTCCTTGACGAGGGTTAGTAAGGGCGATCCAAACTCCTCTTTTGTTCCCCTAATAAATATTTGTTATGTAAGGCTTTATTATGCTAGTCATTTTTCCTCAAGATGAGTCTTCGTAACCATTTAGCCTCTCAAGCTCTATTAACCACATATGAATGCTTGATTCTCAGTCCACAGTGAGATTTGGGGGCTCAGACCATGTTCCAATTTATCAGGTGAATTTTTTGTGGTTAGTAGTTCCACCTATCATATAAATCTCATGATTCCTTTTACTATAGATGCCTTTGACTCTTGTCAGTGGTAACAAGGTTTAGAACTAGAAGATGGAGAATGTTGAGAGAATAGACTCGATGAGGGCTACCCTCTCCATCAGGTTAAGACATGAATTCCCCTAGTGATGAAAATTTCTTTTGATTTTCTCCAAAATTTGCTGCCAGGTTGTCAAAGAGGGAAGATGAAGGCATATAGGGATGCCTAAATATTGGAATGGATTCCAACTTTCCTGGACTTTAAAGTTGAGAATTTCGGTAATGTCGTGTGTAGTGTGGGCCTTATATTCCAAGCATAAAGCCAATTTTTTGTACCTTTGATGACTCCCTTAGGAACCCAAGCATGTAAAACCATTATGGCTTTGAATCAAGTGGTGATAATTGTAAAAACTCCTTCAACTAACAGGGTTTTATCCACAAACTGTGAATGCTTAATCTTTTTAACACCTTTGATTATATGAATAGATGAATTATTCTTTGATTTATGTTCTTCTCAATTTCCTACTTAGTGAGTTATCCATAACACTATATAATAACAAAGAGAGAAAACATGCTCGTTTGCCTTGGGTAGTTTTGAAAGGTGGGGGTCACTGTTCATAAGAAGGGCCACCCAAGGGTTAGAAATGCAAGCTAAAATCCAATTAATAAATTGATATGCAATTCCAAATTTAGAAGGACTTCAAATAGAAATTTGTGCCTTACCCGGTCAAACGCATTTTCCATATCGATCTTGATGATCATCCCTTTCTCACCTTGAGATTTACTAGAGTGCATAATTTCTTGGAGAAAAACGACATTATCTCTAGTCTATCTCTTTTTTCACAAATTCTCCTTGGTTGGTTGACATTATTTTGGGGAGGAGAGGCTTGAGCTTGTTGGAGATGATTTTGTGTGAAACATTAGAAAGCTAGATGAGAACAAATTTGGAAAAGGAGGTGGAGTTCACCTATTTTGGGATGAGGGCGAGGAAGGTTGACTTTTTTCTCCCTCCCCACCACCTCAATAAGATGCATTGAATGGTGAACATATTGCAACATCCTCATTTAAACAAATTTAATAATGTGATACTTGTTAGCACTTGAAATTTCACCTAGGCTGAGATAGACAAATCTCAAGGCTACATCAAACCATTCAGCCTCGTAGCTAGCCCTACGAGGCAGGAGAAGGCTCTCTCCGGTCAAACTCGGTGGATTTTTCAATAGGATGAGTTGAACAATTAGAAACACTGATATTAGGCTAGTAAACTGATAAGGAGGGTTGATTTAAAGTTTTTGGGGTTTTTGGTGGCAATTGGAGGGAGTGCAATTCAGGGTGCGGGGATTGAGCTCAGGTTTTGCAGGTGGGTCTTTGGGGCAAGGTAGGAGTTTGTGCTGATGCCTTTAGCTGAGATGAATGATCAAGGAAGAAAAAAGAGAAGCTAAAGAGGGCAAACAATGACTTTGAATCCTCTCTAGACAGTGGAAAACATAAACATTAAACAAATTTGAAAGCTGAGCATGGCAAGCATGAATTCAAACTTTATCACTTCATTTGTTTAATAAGTTGCAGTAAAGAAAGAGATGGAACACATAAACACACTTACAATTACAATAAGAGAACACACCATCAACACAAGAGTCCACAAGAATCCCAATGATGTCTGCAAAACCCTGGTCTTCCTTTTCCTCAAATTGCAGAGATACAAGTAAAATATACAATAGGAGCTTCTCCCTCAAGAGTCCAACATGAAAATGAGTAAGAGAAGGCATAATATAGAAGATCTAACTCCTTTCCCCACCTCTAGGGGTCGAGCTCAGCTTCCTAGGAGCTGTTTCAACTAATTCTAAACTAATCACTAGATAATAGGCAGTCAAAACAACTTGCCTTTAAAA
>APFE030149999.1:0-11559 GCA_000404065.3 Pinus taeda | reverse complement strand
CCATTTCTCAAATGGCTGCAATGACACCTAAAAATTCAGAGGTAGATCATCCCTCCATGATGGTCTACCCATTCTCTGACATTCATCACATGCCCTACAATATTCTTTAGAATCTTTATGCAGCATCGGCCACCATAACCTAGCACGCAAAATCTTTTGCATTTTTTCTTTTCTTGCATACTTCCCTCTGGAATCTACTCAATGAGCTTCAGTGAGGATATTGTTTCATTCAAAATCAGGCACATAACATCGAATTATCTCGTCCCACCCCATCTTATACAATTGGCTAGCAATCACTGAGAAATTTGTCACATGCACCACCAATTATTTCTTTTTTTGACTAGTGTATCCCTCTAGAGTCGTTCTTGTAGCCAAGAAGTGGATAATGTCTACAAAGTGATTATCCACTACGCACACTGTGAAGAGTTGTGCATCAGGCAGCCCTTCCTCCAAATTAGTAGGCTCTTCTCCTATCTCAATGTGCGACAGATGGTCAAGCCCTGCATTCAATCTTCTTGGCTTCACAATTAATTCAAAGTCATATTCTTGAAACAACAGCAACCACCTGCATATTCCCCCCTCACTCTCTAATCCTATCTCTCTCTCTCTATCTCTCCCTTTTTTTCCACTCTATCATTCCATCTCCTTTTTCATTACATTATTTTCCTTTCTTTTATGGATCAAATCCTATCCTAACAACATTGACAACCCAATCTCTATTTTTATTAGCTAAACTATTAAACCCCCATTCTCAAGCTTTGATACACACCTATCCTAACACTTATCTCCTGTTCTAAAAATAGTACATGATTTAATTATTACAATAATTGAGATAAATATCAATTCGAGAGATACAACCCTCTCTACTAGGTTGATGTTGACCACTCAGGTCAATGAAATTCATCTCATGTTAGCCACAACATGTGAACTTATAATCACATTGCTGGCTAAGTCTAGATGCTCCTGCATCAGTTGTGAGGTTGAGGCCGATGTTCTTTAGAGAACTCATGATGACCTTGTCATTGGCCATTTCTTTGCTCAATGAGCCTTTTGGTAGCATGGTTGCCTAGAGATCCACTGATCTATCCATCTTTATTTCCTGACTTCTTCCTGCTGCCAAGCTTGTCTGTGTGGCGCTTACCTACCCTGCGCCCACCTGGATCCTGTTGTTCTGAATCTGCAACTCATGCAGATCCTTTTGGATGATACTTAGCACCTGTTGTTGTTGTTCTTCAAATTGTTGTAGCAGTTCCGTTGTGGTGTCACATATCTTATCTTTGATCTCATCGAGATCACCTTCTATTAGTGTGATCAGATCCTGTGATGGATTTATCACTTTCGACTTCTTCCAGGGCCCCTCCTTCTACTAATACATATACCTTTTTATCTGGAAGGGATTTCTTTGTTCCTCTTGACCAGCACCACCTTGCTCTGACTACTCGTCTTCCTTTGTCTAGGGTGAAGGGGACTTAACACTCCACTCAGAGTCGTGCTCTTCATGTTCAGCATGTTGCTTTGCAGTGTACTCCTTTTCTAGTTGGGCTTTCTCCTCGGCCTCTTTCCTTTGCTTCTCGGCCAACTGTTATACCACCTACTTTGCTACTTCCTTCTTTCTCTTTTCTACGGATTTGATGGTGCCTATAGCCAAATCGGATGGAGAATACCAATCTGTTAGCCAGTGCTTGATAGTTTCCTGGATGGCATCATCCATGGCAAGCTAAGGTAGAGAAAACCATTTATGTTGTAGATCCTTCCGTGCCTGAATGTACACATGATGGAAGTCAGCTTTAAACTCTACGCACTCTGATAATTGTTTGAACATAGTCAGAGACAACCATGGCTTCTAGTTGATGGTCAAGCGCATGCTTGCCTCCATCAACAGCCAGAAAATTATGGTCTCCATGACCCACTAGGCATCCTTGGTGGCCCAAAGGGAGGAAAATTAGGCAGCCTCAAGTAATCCCTTCTCCAAGGGAGGAAACTAACTATCCTCTGGCAATTCCCAAGCCACTAGCATGATGGAGAGCAACAACCACACATAATGAAAGGTTTTGTTCTCATCCTCAGCCTCGCAACAATTCGTAAGGAACTCGCTATAGAGGTAGCATGACCAATTGAACCGCACACCCTCCGCACATTATACAGCTAATGAAATTGCAGGCACGGAACCTCGTCCACATGACATTTTCTCATGACCTTTCCAGCTAATATTTGTGTAGAAATTTTCACCGTGGGGTGGGTGATAGATGTGATGGAGTTCCTGGGCGAATTTTTAACTAGCATGAACTTTTCCTTCATCTTATCTACCAGGTTGTGCTCACTCGTCTTTCCGCCAAACTCCTTGGCTAGATTCAAGCTTGAGTGCGGAAATAGCATGATCTGATGGATCAGCAAATCTATAATTGAGATCGATGCACTCAGCCACAAACATCTTTCATGCACCAGGGTCAGCAACTGCTTGATACAAATGAGTCTGATGTTGGAGCGGTGGTAGTGGGGCACCCACAACAAGTTCAATGACCCCGAATCATTCATTCTGCGAATCCACTTGACTAGCTCCAATGTGGTGACACTAAATTCCTTGTAATATACCCTCTTCATATAATTCTACATTGCAAGGTGGGGGAACCTCTCGTGGTCTGCCAAATCCCAATGTTCCATCTTTAAATGGGGCACCCGCGCCAGGTGCAGTCCTTCAAATGTGATTCTCTTGAGTAGTATTTATTTGTGTCTAGGGCTTTGGTTATCTTCACTTTTCCCTTATGCTAAGGGATATAATCTAGAAACTTGGAGAGGCTCCATGCCCTTGGCATCTATATCCTTTGCACCCTCTTTAGCCTCCAAATCTACCACTTTCCCTGTATCCATCTTCGAATGTTTATCTTTCTTCTGCACTTGGGTAGTAGAGTGCTTCCCCAGTGACACGCACACTAGCATTGGCCTCTTCTGCTTATCTTTCTTAGGCTTGGGGGCTTCTCTCACTAGTGTAAGCTTTGGCCGAGGTGACCTTGGTGCCATAGGCACAGCAGCCGAAGCCTCCATGCTCACAACCTCTGGAGCAGCTCCCATAGAGGCGACAGTTCCTCTAATGCTTGCAGTTTTTCTTGGTGTAGACATCGTGCTAAGAATAAACCGTTGGGTATCCTTGGGTAGTTTATTAAATATAGAGCTAGCCACCAAATCTATGAAAACCTAAGGATTCATAAATGATGGACAACACAGTGCAAAAATTCTAAGGATGTAAAGTGTTCTTTTCTGGATGGCCATACCTAATTTATAGGCGAAATTGAATTCAAATTTGATCGTTCCCCAAAAATCCATCCATAAATGCTGATCTGGCAGTACATATTCAAAGATTTAATTCTTAAATTCAAACTTAAATGTCACCCCCCCACTCCCCTTAACCATTTCCTCACTATCAAATCATGAACTGTGACTGTAACGGTCATGTTCTAGCTGTTCTGCATGGTACATGCCTCTGTAGTGCAGTTCCCTTCATCCTCTTCTAGTACTATGACATCTCCCTTTTTCACGTATCCCCCCTTATTGCGTAGCTCTACAAATCGAGCAGTGTAGTTTATAGTCCCACGCTCCCTTGCATCTTCCTGGAGTGCTAAGACTGTGTTGTTGTCATGTAGTCATTGGGTTGGATCCCTTGTGTATGGCTTCAATCGGCCTCCATTTACCCTTCCCATAAATGGATCTCCATTCAACTTCACGAGCTGATCTGCACCACCATCTGTAATTTCTTTGACGACATAGGGCCCAAGCTAGTATATCTGAAACTTCCCTGGAAACTTAGCAAACTTATTGTCATATAGTAAAACTAAATCATTTACCTTGAAGGTGTGCATTTTAATGTGCTGATCATGCCAAGATTTTTCACATTCCTTCTAAACCTTCTGATTGAATCCAACCAAAAACCTATCTTCCTCAAGCTCCATTAGTTGCGAGATTCATTCTTCTAAGGCTCTTCGGTTTGCCATTCCTGTTAAAGCTGCTATGTGTAGACTACGCATGATATACTCCATGGGCATCATAGCTTCCACGTCATAGACTAACCTAAAAGGTGTCTGACCTGTAACCTTTTTGCAAGTAGTCTTGTATGCCCATAATACTGTCGATACGCGCACGTCCCAATCATTCCATTGTGCATTACAAACCTTCATCAATGCATTCTCCAATATCTTATTAAAAGCCTCAACCATTCCATTGACCTCAGGATATTATGGAGTACTCTTCTGGTGGTAAACCTGGAACTCTTATGTTAGTGCAATGATCGTTTCATTGAGAAGATGTGTACCACGATCACTCATCAATACCTTCGGGAAACCAAACCTGATCAACACATATTCAAAAAAAAAAATTGTTGTTTTTGCCCCTATATAGTCTTTCATAGGTTGTGCCTCCACCCAAGTAGTCAAATACTCTATCGCGGTGATGATATAACATGCACGAGTTTTATTTCTTGGGGGTTGAATCGGTCCTACAAAATAAATGGCCCATTTCTCAAATGGCTGCAATGACACCTAAAAATTCAGAGGTAGATCATCCCTCCATGATGGTCTACCCATTCTCTGACATTCATCACATGCCCTACAATATTCTTTAGAATCTTTATGCAGCATTGGCCACCATAACCTAGCACGCAAAATCTTTTGCATTTTTCTTTTCTTGCATACTTCCCTTTGGCATCTACTCAATGAGCTTCAGTGAGGATATTGTTTCATTCAAAATCAGGCACATAACATCGAATTATCTCGTCCCACCCCATCTTATACAATTGGCTAGCAGTCACTGAGAAATTTGTCACATGCACCACCAATTATTTCTTTTGTTAACTAGTGTATCCCTCTAGAGTCGTTCTTGTAGCCAAGAAGTGGATAATGTCTGCAAAGTGATTATCCACTACGCACACTGTGAAGAGTTGTGCATCAGGCAGCCCTTCCTCCAAATTAGTAGGCTCTTCTCCTATCTCAATGTGTGACAGATGGTCAAGCCCTACATTCAATCTTCTTGGCTTCACAATTAATTCAAAGTCATATTCTTGAAACAACAACAACCACCTGCATATCCCCCCCCCCAACACAGGTTTATTGACTAGATACTTCAATGCAGAATGGTCTGTGTACATCTTGAAATGTCCTCCTAGCAGGTAATGTCTAAATTTTTGGAGCGCGTACACCATAGCTAGCCCTTCGCGCTCTGTCATCGAATTTCTTTTAGCCTTCAAAAATTTTCTACTCGCAAATTCTATAGGATTATCCATCTCCCCTTCACCATCCTGTGTCAGCACTACTCCTAGTGTAATACATGAGGCATCCACATGCACATGGTATTCCTTCTTCCAGTCTAGGAAGACCAAGATCACCGCGGTAACCATTTTCTCCTTCAAGACATCCATATTGTGCTGACATTCTTCATTCCAATAGAATGTAGCATCCTTCTTTAACAACTTTTCCATGGGTGTGGTAATCTAAGCATAAGCCTTAATGAACTTTTAATAATACCCAGTATGGCCCAACCTTGTACGTAGCTTTTTAACACTCCTTGGCGCTTCCAAATCTATTATTGTCATGATCTTGGCAGGGTCCACCATGAGTCCTTTCCTGGATACCACATGACCTAGCAAAATCCCAAAGGGGACACAAAACAAGCATTTCTTTAGGTTCAACGCTATCTGATACCTTCGGCATGCATTCAGCATTAAGTGTAGATTGTCTACATGGTGCTTGCCTAGCCAAACACTGTCCAGTCGTCGAAATAGACCTACGAGAATTTTTGAATGAACTCTCTGAACGCCATGATGACTATGTGAGAGAATATTGTCGGCGCATTCTTGAGTCAAAATGACATTACAATATACTATATATGACCCCATTTTGTCTCGAAGGTTGTCTTACTCCTATCCTCTAGCATGATCTTAATATGATGGTACCCATAAAACCCATTAGTGAAGGAATACGCTTCCTGTCCTCCCACATTGTCCAGTACTTCATCAGTAAATGGTTTCAGAAATGGATCATGGACACAGGCATCGTTAAGCTTTCTGAGATCTACACAAATCCTTATTTCATCCTTCTACTTCTTTTCCTAAACTACCATTGGAATCACTGAATCAGACTCCTCCATGGGTTCAATAATACCTACTTCAAGCATCTTTTCCAACTCCAAGTGGACCTTTTCCTTGTATTTGGGATTAAGGCGATATGGCCTTTGCTTAACAGGCTTCAAGTCTAATTTTAGAGTTATTTTCATCACTCCCAAATTGCTTATGATGCCCTTCAAGTCTAAAACTTTTGTAGGGAACAAATCCTGATATTCGTGGACAAACTCAGTGACTTTATCTACTATAGCATCATCCCAGTAATCCCCAGTCTTTGCAAACTTCAGCTCCACCTCTGTGCCTTTACTTGCCTAGTTTTCAATGGCATGGTGATGTTTGGATTCTCTATCTACGTTCCCTCTACCTCACGGTGGCCTTCTATTTCTAGAATGCTAATATTCCTTGGATCTGCACCCTCTCCTCCAGCAGTCACATTATAGCACTCCAATGCATGGCACAGCTGGGTGATCCAATCTAGTTGAATCAATTCCAAAGGATCCTACGGTATTCTAAAGATCACTGCCTTAGCCTCCTATAGTGCCTCATCAATTCTTTCAAACCCATATTCAAAGTTGAATGTCCTCACAAACCCTTCTCTTAATAAATCCATTCCGTGGTGTCATGGTGAAGCTCCACCTTCAAATACCAATTCATAGGGATTACGTCCAAAGTGTGAAAGAATAAATGCACCCATTCTAGTTGTGGCTCTATTCCATATACCTTAGTCCATTTGGCCAAGTGATCGTGTGGATCATTCCTCCCATCATACTTCTATGTTACCCATACTTTAGGCTGACCAAACTGCATTCTCATCATTCTTTTGTAATCACGCCACTCATCAAAGTTGTCTTTATGCGTACCCCACGACTGAGCAGGCATAGAATGCAGTGCCCAATCCAATGCCTAAAAATGGTAATCCTCTACAACTTCTCTTTCAAAAGCATCCAAAAATTTATCCACATTAGTTAAACCATCGTAATAAGGAAAATTGCTCACCTCCGATGACACACAGTGCAGCGATTTGATCATCATGTTGCAACGCAATGTCGATATTTCATGCAGCCTATTTTTTCAATGTTCCAACTCTTCATCTGAATCCAAAGTACAAGAATTTTCGTGGTTCTGTACAATTCATCCATCATCTGTCGGATTAACCTAGTCTTGGTCTCGCACTGTGATTTTATAGATCTGATCCAAATCATCATCACTCTCCTCATAGTCGTGGACCGGTTCAGTATAGCGCAATCCTTCTACAGGGTCTGATGGTACTACAACATGGAGCGATTTCCTTTCAAATGACATTGTCTGCTTCTTCAAATTGATGACCCCATTCATATCGATAGCCCAATCAATTCCTAAGAGTGTGAGGTATGGATTGATATCATCAACAATCTCTATTACTTCAAAATTAGCCAATGCACTCGCACCTTCTATATCTACGCTAGCCCCTTGCAATCGTCCCATGGGGATAGTCTTCTGCTAGTTCACCATCCTCAGTTGAATCATAGACCACTACAATGCAGGTCTCCCCATCCTCTCCCAGGTTTTCTTAGGCAACACATTCACATCAGACCCCAAATCCAAAATATCCTAGCCCATCTCATAGTCTCCTATTTGCGTAGTAAGCCTCATCGCGTGCCATGTTCTTGCCTTATGCTTACTGATCTTTCTGACTACATGGGGTCCATGAGAAGAACTATCCTTATCGGCACATTTTTTTATCAAATCTTGTAGTCATTTTACAACCTTGCTGTCACGCAATAGTTTCATATAAGTCTCCAAGAATGTAGTAAGCACAGAGGGATCAACCTCTGTAGGCACACTGGTATCTGACAATTTGTTCTAACTTTCTGAGGTAGTGGCCTCAGCAAAGCTTTTCTTCGCTTACATGAATGTTTCCTTCACATGCTCTAGATCAAACCCAACCTCCTTTTTAGAGCCTTGCAGACCCATCCACCTTCTTTAGATTGCTTTCCCTTATCATCACTAGTCGTTGTTATAGACATTTGGGCACTTCAACCCCAATCAGAAATGTCCATAAACTGAGGGCTCCTAAGTCCCTAAAAGTGTTGCTTCATTGCCTAAAGGAACAAGGTCAACTGATTACATCATCTCCCAGAAATGCTCCATTGAAAACTGCTCATAAATGGTCAAAATTGGACCATACTGAAAGCTCAATGCAGAGGGTGTGATGCATATCACCTTCCCAATGTACAAGGTGCAATGCATACTGATTTGCTCCTCTGTAGGGTGCGATGGTCGGGAATGGACAAATGGCAGGGACAAAAATGCGAGGTGGAAGATCATGGAATCTTCCAGAAGCTTCCCTCTGACACTTGCCTCTCTATTTTCGACTAGGGATGAGTAAGAGATCATCATTCTCCAAGTGGAAGTAGGTGTTAATGCTCAAATCTACCTTAGGCGGAAATAAGGTAGAACTTAAGGCTACATCAAACCACACTCAGCCTCGTAGCTAGCCCTACGAGGATAGGAGAGGGCTCTCTCCAAGTCAATCTCGGAAAAAGGTAATCGATGAGGCTCAAGATGACTAAAACAAAAGCTAATTTTAGGCTAGATATGAAGTACAAGGAGTTTGAGGTTGATTTTTGAGGTTTTTTGTTGAATCAATGGGAAAGGCGATTTTGGATGTGGGGATGAGACACAGTTTTTGCAAAGGTCTACCTGGGGCAAGGTAGGCGATTATATTGATGCTTCAAAGAGAATGAACAGCTAAATATGACTGGTGAGAAGTTAAGGAGAGCAAGAAACTTTCAAGGATTCTCCATAAACAGATGAAAACATGGAAAATTAAACAAACTTAAAGGAAGAGCATAACAAATTATGGATTCTACCTTAACACTTCATTTGTTCAATTGCAGATGATGAGAGGAGGAAAATGATACACATAACGACTTACAAATACTGAAAGAAGCACACCATCAACACATAAAACCACATGGATCCCAAGCAGTGTTGCAAAACCCTGGTCTTTCCTTTGCCAAAAACACAGACGAGAATGTACAATAGAGTGTCAAGCTTTTCCCAAGAGTCCAACCCTGAAAAGGACTTAGAAAATACATAATATAGGCAAGCCAACCCATTCCCTTGCCTCTAGGGGTCGAGCTCATCATCCTAGGAGTTGTTTCAACCAATTCTAATCATGGAACTGAAATTTAGGCATCCAAAACAACTTGCCTCTAAAAGAAGGGAAACTGATCCATACATTAAATTTTTACTATTTTTTCAAATGGATCATCTAGAACAAGTAAATAAGTGCCAAATTTACATAATATACATCAAATTACATCAAACTAGGTCAAAAATTACATCAAGAGGTGAAACTGGTCATAACTGGCTGAAATTCTTAGCTGGAAAGAGAAAATTTCACCAAAAATCCCTATGCGCCGCGCACCTTTCAGCCTGCTTTTGGGACACTTCCCGACATCCAAATCAAGCTCACAATAGCTGGTTGGAAAGCCCTAGATGTCTTCTATCCATCCCAAGTGGAATTTCTCAATTTGGAGCTCATTTGCCCCCTCAAAATGTCATTCTCCCAGAAGTACTTCCTGCTGGTGCAAAAGGTGGCAGAAAGGTGACTTTCATGGTGTTTTTGGCCCTTTTGATCATCCAGAACTTGATGAAATGCCTTGGACATCCTAGAGCATGCATAACTTACCATGAAAAATCCAAAACTATAAATTTTTCCTCTAGTAAGTGTCCCAATCATAAGCGCACGCGTCAACGTGCTATGTGTTGAGCTGAAAAACCTGTTTTGCAAGCCAAAAATTTCAAAATGACAAACATTTCTTCGAAATTTCTCAAATTTGGAGCGAAGACCCCCCATTATGTATTATGTCCAGCCAATGAAACCTCGGCCAAAATTTGGAGTGGATCGGGCTTTTTTCGCCGATTTAGTGCTCTGCTCAACCGCCTCTTTAGAATCTTCATTTTTGCCTTGCAGACATGCATACAAGCCCAATAATGAGTTTTCATATGATGAAGCATGTCTTTGTCTCTATTTGCCTTTGCCAACAATTTCTCTAGATGAGTGTTAACATGGATGAGCATAGACTCTCGATCAATCGGTGTCATATCACCGGGTCTCTTTCAGGCCAATTCTCGATCCTCACGGATTTGCCGCAGCTCATAAAGTGTATGTTCATCCTCTAGCTATTTGTTACGCTGCTCCAGGTAGTTTATCACCCACTTAGCCATCTGCAATTTCTTTCGCAGCAAGTC
This sequence comes from Pinus taeda, assembly GCA_000404065.3. Classification (NCBI taxonomy): domain Eukaryota; kingdom Viridiplantae; phylum Streptophyta; class Pinopsida; order Pinales; family Pinaceae; genus Pinus; species Pinus taeda. The sequence continues at coordinate 1,214 of APFE030149999.1, read as the reverse complement.
ATTCTCAGCCTTTTGCTCCCGGATGATCTCCTTTAGCTCCAAGCTAGGAGAGCTCGCATCAACATCAATGATCGTAAATCCGTGTCTCGGCCTCCTGAAGGACCCTCATCATGCATAAGCCTCTTGCCCCTATCCTGGATCTATACCTGTGCTGAAGAAGAAGGTGAGACCCCTTCCACATGATGTGGAGATAATACTCGCTCTGCTGATGGAGTCAACGAGACCCCTTCCACCCTGGGTGGAGATAGTACGCGTCGTGTAGATGCAAATAAGGCCCTGTGGCCTCGCTGGTATGTCACATACGATGGAGGACTTATATGCTCGGTCTCAAGAATGCCTGGATGGTGTGAAGGCTCTCCCTCATTATGAACTATCTCAGGAAGCAGATGTGGCACTGTGAAGAAGTCACGGGAGATGAAATCCTCCCAAGTAATGCCCTGCTGTGTCAACTGATGTACCACTATGATTTTGATCATCGCGTAATGATATATACTTCGATGCTGCTATGCTGGAGTCTTCTTTTGTACTAAAACCACCATCCTCTCTATGTTGCAACACATGAAATACGGAATGTTCATCATACGTACCCTCGTGAAATGCATCAACAAAAGAATATGGTACACAGAGAGACGCGAGAATCTACCTTCACAACTGAAATACCGAATGATGAGTTTCACAAATGGTGAAAACTCATCCCTTAGGAATCTGAAAGGAAAAACCATGCTTAGGTTTCTCATATGCATAGGTTTGATGTATGGCTCATAGTAGAATTTGTCTAACTGTTGGCGTTTATTCCATTCCTCTCCTACATTTGGTATCCCGGTGGCCTGATGATCTGGATTTAAATAGGAACGAAATAGATTACAGAGATAACCATAAATACAAAGATGCAGCAGAAATAATACTTCATTTCATTAATGGAAAATACCGAAATATGCTTACAACCAGAAATGGAAATAAACCAGCTAGGGCGATGGTAGCTTCTCTCTGAGAAGAGATGTGGTGGCTACATGCCTCTGAACTCTTCCGAACTGTGTTACAATGAGGCTCGAAGGCCTATTTATTGTTGAGAAACAATGGAAAACCCTTCACATTCCAAAACCTAACACCAGAAGATGAAACGCCAAATTGTGGGCCCCGTTTTGGGTAAATTGGTACATCAATTTCCCGGGGTCGTAACTTTGGCATACAATCTCTGTTTGACGCGTATGATA
>APFE030149998.1:0-15389 GCA_000404065.3 Pinus taeda | reverse complement strand
TTTAAAATATGTTGCAATTCTTTCAATTGGCTAAAGAGAATGTTCACCATTCTTCATGTATATTGTAAGTAATTTAATTACATTTTTTCACAATTCGTATGAGCAGAGATAAGTATCTCCATTCATTTTGTTATAGTTTTCTATAATAAATTAGGAAAATAAAACTCTATGCTCAATTATATTGAGATATTTGTGTGATCATATAAAATTCCTGTTAAGAGTACCAAGAAGACCGATGCATCCATATGAGTCCACCTGTTCTGTACTCTATTCTCTAACATGAAATCTAGAATCGCTTCTCTATACATACTCGTTAAATACGTGTAGCGGAATTTTCCCATTTTCCCTAAGATCATGAATTGCCCTAAGATCATGAATTGCAATGTAGTAGAATTTGCTCATTTTTTCTAAGATCATGAATTGCAATGCGACACTCAAGGTGCAGGCATCAACAAACTGTTGATACAAAAACTCATGCTACTCTACGAGTCTAGTTAAGATTGTTAGCTGGAAACTCAAGTTGGATAACCATGCACATACTTATATATAAGCAATCAAGGATCTCGGATTTATAAATTAGTTTTAACTAGTTTAGATATTCATACCTCTGTAGATCCTCCAAATGCAGAATTATGAGGGTGTAGGATATTGCAACCTTATGGATGGACGAGATTTGTCAAATCCTTTGGCCTAAGAAAATCAAATATAGTTTGAACTATTGAATTCTCCAATAGGTTTATATCAACCAGCCTTATCCCATAAAAATATTTGGATGCAGCCTAGGGCTCCTGTAGAAATCACTGGAACTTGATGGTTCATTCAATAAATCCTAATGAAAATAAACATGTGCATAAAATTTACTTCGTAATAAAATTGAAACACTCTTTGACTTATTATTTATTTTTGAATGCAACATTGATTATGAGCATTAAGAATTGTAATGTTGGGATTGCCCAAGAGTCTGGAATGTAGCAGGAGACAAGTTTATAGTAAAGAAACCAACTGAATTAATTTTGAGATTTCAAAGTAATGTATGTGCTACTAATGCCTGGGGTAAAACAAACAAGTCATTTGGAATGAGACATGTCATTTTTGTACTTCAAATTTTCCAATGTGACTAAAACATATAGTGAAACAAATGGTTGTTCCAAATTTATTTATAAATGAAATGCAAACATTCTAATATTCATGCTTATTATGTAATGAATCTCCTAACAAGAAGATACTAAGAGCATGAATAATCACTTTCCTTTAAAAAAAAATTAGCTTGCCTGCTCTGTTTTACCCTTGTCTTTGTCTGCTAGTATGTCCTGCAAAATGAAACAAAATTTCAATGTTATTCTAGCGCCACATCAACATTTACAACTCTTTGTTGCAGTTCTCTGTTTGAAGACACATTCGGCAAAAGAAATAAAGTGAACCACCTAAAAGTTCTGAAATTTTGGACTCTGTAACGTTCAGAAAGATACCTACCACAGCACCAGACACTAACACATAAAAATCTGTGGGTGCTTCATTCATTAAAATGACATCTTCCTTTGGGGAGAAGTAATTTGCCTTCATCTCTGAAACCTTCCAAGCATAGAGTGACTATTAGGTTATTTTTTCCTAAAAGTTGTTGTACTGAAGCCCACTAGCAAAGACAAAAAATAGGGTCTCTTACCATAATTGGACAATACTTACCAAGTGGAAAAGAAAATCATGTGACACTCCTTGGAAAAGTTGATATGTTTGTTGTGAATAGCTTTTGCTAGCTTCCATTACAATCTCTGAAGATATTGGACAATCCTAACTCAGAAATTAATCAACAAACAACATGCAGAGTGGGAGACATAGATGGCAAGGTATTTTTTTCAGGCACAAAATTGGACAATCATAGACCCCAGGAGAGAAATGGTAAGTTTAAAAATAATGATGCAAAACTGAAACACCAGCTACATTGATCTGGAGTTTTGGAGTGTGGCACTGCGGGAAGAATTTGTGTCGAGGAGACATTGATGAAAAAATTGCAAGTGTGCTTGATATTGCAAGTTGAATGCCAAAATTGCAGTACTTCAGTTTTGATCTATGATAAGATTTGTGCCAAGAATCCATGATAGACACAATAGGAACCCACTCTAGCATGGCAATTAACCATGTGGTATTCAAGGTTGTGAAGAGTACTGTGATTGTAGAAAATGTATGGAAAACCGTGGAAAAATGGATAAAGAAGCTGGAGTGGGAAGGTGCTGCATGCATGTCTATTGACCTGCTAATAGGAGAAGAGAACAATTCATGTGCTATGGATTCCTAGAGTAGCTTGGAGGTGAGATTTTGAGGATAATTCTGAATAAAAGGGACACCAAGGAAGCTGGAATTGCAGAACTCCCAAAGTAGTTAATCTGAGGTTTTGATACTAACTGATATTAGTACAGTCAACAACAATGCAAAATACTTACAAATGTGAAAAAGAATGCGAGTTATAAAAGAATATCGTTGTAACTATGCATGATGTACACTCTATATTGTATTAGGTATTTATGAAAGCACAAAATTGGTGGAGAGTGATCATCTTTGGCCAAGATTCTCAGGGTCACGAAATAAAAATTATAGAGTTAGGTGAGTGATCATTGTTGACCAAATCGTACATGATATATTCACAATGAGGTGGGCGGGATACAAAATATAAAAATCCATTTCTATACATATTTGGTTTAAGTACACTGGGAATTAGTGACCAAGTCTCATCAGTACCTCCTTCTCTTTCCATTCAGGATTGCCTCCAACAATAAGTTAAACATAGTGGAGATTAAGTTAAAAAATAACGGCATATGTGTGTCATGGATGTCACTAAAAATTATCCATAACAAAACTTAACAACTTCTGGTTCAAAGGGCAGGAATTCTTTAGTCTCATTCACCTTAATTTAACTAACACTCGGAAGTGTGAATTGGCTATAACAACTCCACACATTTTCAGAGTCATGGGGAGATGTTTTATGTTGATTAATTTTTCCTGTGATTGCAGTCATAAAGTTGGTGAAAAAATAGATACGGGAGTTGAAGGTACATCTTTTTCAAATGACTATGTATTAGCTGAAGGTACAGTAGCTAAACAGGGGAGATTGTGGAATCCATAAGAAACTCATAATATGCAAGCAATTGAAGGGCTATCTTTGTAAAAAAAATAAAAAACAACCATGCAGAAACAAATTGAACCATTTCACATCCTGCTCACAAACTCAAACTAAACAATTTTTAGACCCGTGCCTTCTGTTAGTGGATATCACAATGAGACTTTTCAGAACATTAGATACCTCAGTGTCAGTGTCATAAACTTCTGTACTAAAGCGTATTGCACTTGCAATCTTTGCAACCCTATCAATGACCTTAGGAGTATCCCGGACAACAACAGTTCCTTCAGACCGAGAATTCTATCCATTTCAATCATCAAATCAACAAGACTACATCTGTAAGCATAAAATCCAAAACCAATGAGTAAGTAACACATGAACTTTAACATGGAACTAAAAATGATGATTGAAGAATGCCTATCACAGAGGAGGAGAGATATCATTCTTTAGACCAAGGTTCATGAATATAAACAATATAAAGTGATAGGTTCAGGAATTTGAAGAAAACCCAAAAGACAATGGAGGATTAGAAAGGCACCTGTTTCCACCTCTACTCAGATCTCTTATTAGAGATTCAATGCCAATTGCATGAATAAAATCATATGTTCGAGGGTAAGAAGAGAAGGCCTCACACCTGCCAAATCACATTTCTAGTCATAGAATATTCAATGATATTGCCATAATCACCATCCTATTAAACTTGTGCCCAGAGTCCCCTGATCTCTCTAGAAAATAGTTAAATATCATGTAAATCTGAAGATGCCCTAGTTCCTGGAGCACCTTGATAACTAGAGAGAATTCACCATAATGCAAGTACATACTATTCAAATTGTATAGACGTGTTCTTGCTTACACTCTCCCATCAAAAGATGAAACAAACCAAGGAAATCCATGGGCAGCAAATATTCCCATCTTATGGTACTTGAGATGTTGTTCCAAGAGCCAACCAAACTTAACTAGAACCTTGATTTGAAATTGAACTCAACATCCAAGGAAGGCAATTTGGAAAATCAGAAATCAAAGACGCAGCGTTGTAGGAATTTTAAGTACATGAATTCTGCAGATCATAGAAATATAGTTCAAACACTTAACAAAACTCTCAAGGAATATAAACTTACCAGTCATGATAAACTCCAATAAGGCCTCTGTCATAAATCACAGCAAGAGTATTTGTTGTATAAGTAGGAACAACGTTCATGATCCAGACAGGATCTGCAATAAGTGCTGCTGCAAAGCCACCAAAACCTGCATTCATATCCATAACATTGCGTACACTTGAAGATCCTAACTTCAGATTCAGCACATTCTTATAGTATGTCACTCTCCTTTGCCATCTCCGTGTGTCAGCTTTAAATATATCCAAAAAATTCTTTATGTCTACAGCATGCTGAGGAGGTTCGTTCAACCGGCTTGGCCACTTTGGAAGCTCGATTAAACTGTTTTCTTTCTCTTTCAATGGTGGAAACTGGCTAATACACTCTTTCAATGGTACATACCTGTAAGCGGAATGAAAGAGAATGTTAGCCAGGAGATCAAAGCTCCAAGTTGGTGATATACAACTTATGTGTTACCAAATATAAAAATATACGCATGAACTAACCCCTCAGGGATTCTTTTTCCAAGGAATACCTTGCAGGATGCTTTTCCACTTTGGTGGATAGTGTCCCTACTGAGCCTTACCCAGTAGGAACTAAATAATACGCCCGTGGGCATGAAATTAGCCAAGTGCCCAACAACATCTCCAACAACTAGTTCAATTAATCCCTGGAATTCTATCAAAAAATCCTAATCTCCCATGGATAAACCATTTGGGGTAGAAAAACTAAGCCATCAAGCATCTCATTCACCATATTTTTCTTGGATATACAATGGATCTAATGATCCAATATAGCATCATCCATAATCATCCACTTAGCCTTCACTTCCCCTTCGTCATGAGTTGTCAACTGCTATAGATCTATAACCAGAGTCACAATATCCTTGAGATTATTCTCTTCTAGTACAAATTTAACCCTCACCTTTCACCACAATAAATTTTAGGCACCATCGAATCTATCTTCACACCTGAGGCTAGCTGCACAAACTCCCTAATCTAAAAAATAGTTTGAATTTCTTTTGATAGACTGATTGTTATTCCTTTCTCCATCCAATCTGTCCTCACACCTGAGGTTGTCTGCGCAAACTCCCAAATCTCAAAAATAATTTGAATTCCTCTGTATCTATACCTTTCTCCCTACATTGCAAATTCCTAAGAATCACAATCACATAAATAACTTTGATACAATGTTGAAATTGGATTGAGGAAATAGGCGGTTTAGTTTTGTTTTACTGTGGGTATTTTTATAACCTCTTGACTACAAAATGGTTTTAAAATATGTTTCAATTCTTTCAATTGGCTAACGAGAATGTTCTCCATTCTTCATGTGTATTGTAATTAATTTAATTGCATTTTTTCACAATACCTATGAGTAGAGATAAGTATCTCCATTCCCTTTGTTATATTTTTCTATAATACATTAGGAAAATAAAACTCTATGCTCAATTATATTGAGATATTTGTGTGATCATATAAAATTCCTATTAAGATTACCAAGAAGACCGATGCATCCATATGAGTCCACCTGTTTTGTACTCTATTCTCTAACATGAAATCGAGAATTCCTTCTCTATACATACTCGTTAAATACGTGTAGCGGAATTTTCCCATTTTCCCTAAGATCATGAATTGCAATGTAGTAGAATTTGCTCTTTTTTTCTAAGATCATGAATTGCAATGCGACACTCAAGGTGCAGGCATCAACAAAGATTTGATACAAAACCTCATGCTACTCTACGAGTTAGTTAAGATTGTTAGCAGGAAACTCAAGTTGGATAACCATGCGCATACTTATATATAAGCAATCAAGGATCTCGGATTTATAAATTAGTTTTAACTAGTTTAAATATTCATACCTCTGTAGATCCTCCAAATGCAGAATTTTGGGGGTGGAGGATATTGCAACCTTATGGATGGACGGGATTTGTCAAATCCTTTGGCCTAAGAAAATCAAATATAGTTTGAAATATTTAATTCTCCAATAGGTTTAGATTAGCCAGCCTTATCCCATAAAAATATCTAGATGCAGCCTAGGGATCCTATAGAAATCACTGAAACTTGATGGTTCATTCAATAAATCCTAATGAAAATAAACATGTGCATAAAATCTACTTCGTAATAAAATTGAAACACTCTTTGACTTATCATTTATTTTTGACCGCAACATTGATTATGAGCATTATGAATTGTAATGCTGGGACTACCCAAGAGTCTGGAATGTAGCAGGAGACAAGTTTACAGTAAAGAAACCAACTAACTTAGTTTTATGATTTCAAAGTAATGTATGTGCTACTAATGCCTGGGGTAAAACAAGCAAGTCATTTGGAATGAGACAAGTCATTTTTGTACTTCAAATTTTCCAATGTGACTAAAACATATAGTGAAACAAATGGTTGTTCCAAATTTATTTGTAAATGAAATGCAAACATTCTAATATTAATGCTTATGATGTAATGAATCTCCTAATAAGAAGATACAAAGAGCATGAGTAATCACTTTCCTTTAAAAAAAAATTAGCTTGCCTGCTCTGTTTTACCCTTGTCTTTGTCTGCTAGTATGTCCGGCAAAATGAAACAAAATTTCAATGTTATTCTAGTGCCACATCAACATTTACAACTTTTTGTTGCAGTTCTTTATCTGAAGACACATTCAGCAAAAGAAATAAAGTGAACCACCTAAAAGTTCTGAAATTTTGGACTCTCTAATGTTCAGAAAGATACCTACCACAACACCAGACACTAACACATAAAAATTTGTGGGTGGTTCATTCATTAAAATGACATCTTCCTTTGGGGGGAATTAATTTGCCTTCATCTCTGAAACCTTCCAAGCATAGAGTGACTATTAGGTTATTTTTTCCTCAAAGTTGTTGTACTGAAGCTCACTAGCAAATACAAAAAATAGGGTCTCTTACCATAATTGGACAATACTTACCAAATGGAAAAGAAAACCATGTGACACTCCTTGGAAACGTTGATATGTTTGTTGTGAATAGCTTTTTCTAGCTTCCATTTCAATATCTGAAGATATTGGACAATCCTAACTCAAAAATTAATCAACAATTTAATTGACCAATATAAAGATGAACACTGTGGAAAATCCGAATTCCTCACAGAAACAAACAACATGCAGAGTGGGAGACATAGATGGCAAGGTATTTTTTTTAGGCACAAAATTGGACAATCATAGACCCTAGGAGAGAAATGGTAAGTTTAAAATTCATGATGCGAAACTGAAACACCAGCAACATTGATATGGAGTTTTGAAGTGTCGCACTGCAGGAAGAATTTGTGTCAAGGAGACATTCATGAAAAAATTGCAAGTGTGCTTGATATTGCAAGTTGAATGCCAAAATTGCAGTACTTCAGTTCTAATCTATGAAAAGATTTGTGCCAAGAATCCATGATAGACACAGTAGGAACCCACTCTAGCATGGAAATTAAACATGTGGTATTCAAGGTTGTGAAGAGTACTGTGATTGTACAAAATGTATGGAAAACCGTGGAAAAATGGATAAGGAAGCTGGAGTGGGAAGATGATGCATGCATGTCTATTGACCTGCTAATAGGAGAAGAGAACAATTCATGTGCTATGGATTTTTAGAGTATCTTGGAGGTGAGATTTTGAGGATAATTCTCAATAAAAGGGACACCAAGGAAGCTAGAATTGCATAACTCCCAAAGTAGTTAATCTGAGGTTTTGATACTAACTGATATTAGTACAGTAAAAAACAATGCAAAATACTTACAAATGTGAAAAAAAGAATGTGAATCATAAAATAATATCATTGTAACTATGCATGATGTACACTCTATATTGTATTAGGTATTTATGAAAGCACAAAATTAGTGGAGAGTGATCATCTTTGGCCAAGATTCTCAGGGTCACGAAATAAAAATTAGAGAGTTAGGTAAGTGATCATTGTTGACGAAGTCATACATGATATATTCACAATGAGTTGGGCGGGATACAAAATATAAAAATCCATTTCTATACATATTTGGTTTAAGTACACTAGGAATTAGTGACGAAGTATTATCAGTACCTCCTTCTCTTTCCATTCAAGATTGCCTCCAACAATAAGTTAAACATAGTGGAGATTAAGTTAAAAAATAACAGCAAATGTGTGTCATGGATGTTACTAAAAATTATCCATAACAAAGCTTAACAACTTCTGGTTCAAATGGCAGGAATTATTTAGTCTCATTCACCTTAATTTAACTAACACTAGGAATTGTGAATTGGTTGTAACAACTCCAAACATTTTCAGAGTCATGGGGAGATGTTTTATGTTGATCAATTTTTCCTATGATTGCATTCATAAAGTTGGTGAAAAAATAGATACGGGAGTTGAAGGTACATCTTTTTCAAATGACTATGTATTAGATGAAGGTACATAGCTAAACAAGGGAGATTGTGGAATCCATAAGAAACTCATAATATGCAAGCAATTGAAGGGCTATCGTTGTAAAAAAAATAAAAAACAACCATGCAAAAACAAATTGAACCATTTCACATCCTGCTCACAAACTCAAACTAAACAATTTTTAGACCCGTGCCTTCTGTTAGTGGATATCACAATGAGAGTTTTCAGAACATTAGATACCTCAGTTTCAGTGTCATAAACTTTTGTACTCGAGCATATTTCACTTGCAATCTTTGCAAACCTATCAATGACCTTAGGAGTATCTCGGACAACAGCAGTTCCTTCAGGCTGGAGAATTCTATCCATTTCAATCATCAAATCAACAAGACTATATCTGTAAGCATAAAATCCAAAACCAATGAGTAAGTAACACATGAACTTTAACATGGAACTAAAAATGATGATTGAAGAATGCCTATCACAGAGGAGGAGAGATATCATTCTTTAGACCAAGGTTCATGAATATAAACAATCTAAAGTGATAGGTTCAGGAATCAGAAAGGCACCTGTTTCCACCTCTACTCAGATCTCTTATTAGAGATTCAATGCCAATTGCATGAATAAAATCACATGTTCGAGGGTAAGAAGAGAAGGACTCACACCTGCCAAATCAGATTTCTAATCATAGAATATTCAATGATATTGTAATAATCACCATCCTATTAAAGTTGTGCCCAGAGTCCCCTGATCTCTCTAGAAAATAGTTAAATATCATGTAAATCTGAAGATGCCCTAGTTCCCGGAGCACCTTGATAACCAGACAGTATTCACCATAATGCAAGTACATACTATTCAAATTGTATAGACGTGTTCTTTCTTGCACTCTCCCATCAAAAGATGAAACAAACCAATGAAATCCATGGGAAGCAAATATTCCCATCTTATGATACTTGAGATGTTGTTCCAAGAGCCAACCAAACTTAACTAGAACCTTGATTTCAAATTGAACTCAACGTCCAAGGAAGGCAATTGGAAAGTCAGAAGTTAAAGATGCATTGTTGTAGGAATTTTAAGTACGTGAATTATGCAGATCATAGCAATATAGTTCAAACACTTAACAAAACTCTCAAGGAATATAAACTTACCAGTCATGATAAACTCCAATAAGGCCTCTGTCATAAATCACAGCAAGAGTATTTTTTGTATAAGTAGGAACAACATTCATGGTCCAAACAAGATCTACAATAAGTGCTGTTGCAAAGCCACCAAAACCTGCATTCATATCCATAACATTGCGGACACTTGAAGATCCTAACTTCAGATTCAACACATTCTTATAGTATGTCACTCTCCTTTGCCATCTCCGTGTATGAGCTTTAAATATATCCAAAAAATTCTTTATGTCTACACCATGATGAGGAGGTTCGTTCAACTGGCTTGGCCACTTTGGAAGCTCGATTAAACTGTTCTCTTTCTCTTTCAATGGTGGAAATTGGCTAATACATTCTTTCAATGGTACACACCTGTAAGTGGATTGAAAAATAATGTTAGCCATGAGATCAAAACTCCAAGTTGGTGATATACATTTTTACATAAAAAAAGACAATTTCAACCGCTAGATGGAATAAATTACCATGCCAAGTTGGGATCATAATGTTCATCGCATAAATTAGGTCCAGTTACACTCTTCAACACGAAGCATGAGTTGTTGGAAGGTTTCTTCCAAATTGCAGTGTTGCCATCAATAATAACCAACTCGTAACATAATGTGTGCGCTAAATTCTGCATGTCAGCCCATTCTTTCTCTTGTTTAGGCCACTGCACGGGAGGTCCGGAGATGACAAAGTAGCCTCCTGATCACAACAAATAGTCCATCTCGATCATGTAAGATCCATCTGTTTGACAAAGTATTCGTTCAGTAAATACACCTTTCGTAATTTTTGCGCCATAGTGTGCAAGTACAATGCTTTTAACTTTTTGTTTTCTTTGAGGTGAAAAATTAGATATCATCAATGGTGTCAATTCGAAACGAAATATCACTCAACAACAATATCTTCTCACTAGGTTAGAGATGGAGAAAGATTAATGTAAACAATGAAGGGTACCAAACATCGAGAATAATGAATCAGGTCAAATACATGAGCAGGGAAGGGTAGTCTGTGGGTTCCAAGCATTGCTAGAAACGAAGGTATGCCCTTTTCTAATGCAAACTGTATCTGTGACTTGTGTGAATCCCGGGGAGCAAAAGACATGGTTAACATATCTTCCTTAAGCAGGTATCCTCCAAAGCTGGCAAACTGCATTTAGGGAGTCAAGATTCAATATTGATCAATCAATCAATCAATTGTGATATTCCCTTTGGTAATGGGTCATGGCTCTACTAGTACATTTACAAATTAGATTGCAAAGGTGCTTCCAAAACAATACATTAAGGAGAAGAGAAAGGGAGAAAGTTCAAACCCCACAGCCAACATCCAAAGCTGTCCTGATGGTTCCACCACCTATAGGTAAATATTGTTTCAGCTTTTGAATGTATTATATTGCTCCATCGGGAAACATGGTGCCACCACCTGGAAATATGAAGTAAGGTCCTCCTGCCTTCATCCAGCCCTAATGCCCTTTCCGATCTGCAATATTGTTATGGCGCATATTATTATGCCATATCTACCATGCACGTTTTATGAAACTACAAGATTTAGTAACAGATTTTCAATTAAGCTATTATGTAGTACCCAAGATTGAGTCAAGTCTTTGATGCATGATTTTTGGCAGACAACAAAATGACATCAGGAGATTTTGATCTTGACGAGGGCAGTGCCTCTCTCTGTAAACATTTCTTTCTCTGGTGAAATAGCCACTCCGTCGTGGATCTTCGCAAGGACAATAATCGACGGATTCCAAGGGGTAGGCCTCCACTGCTGCCTCCCCTGATTCAACCACTCTAAGAAAGAGTTCTCTGTGCTCGGGATCTCCATCTCTATCCCTTCCCCCGCTCAGCACCAATGCTTGTCTCCCGAATGCACCTAACGAATCTCTGAGTGGAGTAAATACCCAGAGGAAAAATACAAAGACCGCCAAGAAAAGCAAGCCTGAAACCAAATCCAGAGCGAGGGCAAGTGCAAGGTCTCCACAGTGAGAAGCACCTAGAAGTAGCATAGCTTCGAGCAAGGGCAACCGTTGATCCGTTGGGTCATATCGTATACAAGTCTAATCAATTGGATGGGTAAGATTATTTTCATCGTCTAACACTTAAATCAAAGGCTCAGAAATGTACACGTAACCCAAGAGGAAAGTTGATTTCAAAGGGAAACGCCTTACAACGTAATTACTGAATTAAACTATAAAGAGATTGCATATGTGTACACTATATTATAATTGCCCAACGGGTATAATAAAAAGTAAACAATTTTAAAACTAAACATAAATCACACATCGTTTAACTAAAAACCTAAACGCCATGAAATATAGACCCTGTTTATCTAAAAACCTAAATGCCATGAAATATAGACTTATCTTTTTATTATTATTACAAAGTATGCACAATTGAATCCTTGACTTCCCTTAGCTAATATTCTTCGTTGTTATTAAATGTTATGCGCAATTGAATCCTTGACTTCTCTTACCTAAATTTTTTTGTTATTGGATGGATAAGCTAATTGATCTCTTTTTAAATAGTATATATATCATTTTTCAAAATTTAATTTGTTAATATTCGCGGACATATTTTTTTAATTAATTTAATTAAGTTTTTTAAAGTAACATTATGTACATATGTAGACAATATACAATATATATTAGGAGAAATATATTTTTTAATATTTTATGTAAGGTTACGAGAGAACATCTCCCTCATATATTAGGTTGTTAGAGAGCCTCTCGGTAAAAAGAAAATGTTTATAAAGAAATATTAATTATAATTAATTACAATTATAACTATAACCATTAAAACATTAATATTATAAGAATTATTACTATATAGTAATATTAGAATCATTTATCATTAATTATTAAAATTAAATTAATAGAAATAATAACATTAAAAATATTGTTATAGAAACTAACAAAAATTATTAAATATAAACTAGAATATAATGAGAAAAAAATAATAAAAATAATAATAATAATTATTAAAAATATTAATATTTTTCTATATATAAATTTTTAAATTGTAAAAAAAATAATATTAATAGTGATATTAAAAATAATTTTGAATATAAGACTAAAAATTAATAATAAAATAATAATAATAATATAATTCTAATTTTATGTAAAAATATGAAAAGGGGTTGGGGAAGCATAAAAGAAAAAGAAATAGGAAGGGAAAAGGGAGGCAAGGAATAGCTTGGGGGTGGGTAAAATGATCGGAATGTTTGTGATAAAGTTTTGGATGGTGGGCTGCCAAGATTTATTAAGTTTAAAACCATCTTTTAGGATACAATTGTTAGGGTTCTTTTCAATTTCTATGGCTTCCTTGATTAGAAGGGTAGTGGGTCAGCGAAGGCTTGGATTTCTCACATTGTCAAATCAAATGAGATGCTTGATGTTGCGAGAGTACTTAATAATGGGTGAGGATTTCTCACATTGTCACATTATCAAACCAAATGAGATGCTTGATGTTGTAAGAGTACTTAGTAATGGATGATTTTGAGTATCAGTTATAGATGTTGTCAACCATGTGCTTCTGGATAGAGGCTTTAAACGATCTATCTACTTGGCTTATGTAAAACTTCCCATGGAAGCAAGGGATCTCATAGGCATCGCGGCCGAGCATGAGATCAAATTTGTTTTTTGCAAACCTAAATTGATGAGCGGGGGTGGTCTACGGCAACTAAAAAGTTACTTGAGGGTGGTCTAGAGTCTAAAGGAGGTTTAGATTTTTTTCTTCTATAGAATCTAGAAAATAGGATTAATAACGCTTTGGATGTAAAGAAAATAGGATTAATAACGCTTTGGATGTAAAGAAAAGTTATTTTGGTTAAAAAAAGAGATAGGTTTATTTTGGATATAAAGAAAATAAGAGGTTTCGATTAAATATGATTAATAACACTTTGGATGTAAAAAAAAAGTTTTTTAGTTAAAAAAGGAGATAGGTTATTTTGGCTGTAAAGAAAGGTTAGTTTAGTTAGAGTAGACAAAGGTTATTTTCGTTAGAGTAGAAGACGAAGAATTAATCTCTGGGTTTAAACTTTAAGATGGAGGCAAAGCGGAACGCTTTTCATGGATACTCGATTGTAATTATATGGAAATTAAAACATATAGATTTACATTAACCGAGTTTCTTCTCCCATTAACGAAAAAACCAAAGAAAAATTGTGGAATATAGCTGAGACATTTTTCATCACACGCATATCCTCATTATGATTTTTCTGCAAAGTATCCGGATACGTGAAAAGCACAACTGGAGCCATTAATTTTCATGGAGACACGCGTATGACAGCTATAAAAAAATCCATACGAAGTCATAACGATGTCTCTGGTGCATAGGGATTGGAAAGCAACATAAGTTGACCTGTCCGAATAAAGACGCAATCCGAGTAAAGACGCAAACGGATAAACCATTTGGAGGTATCCACAACGATAATGCGCATGTCGCAGTCGTGCGAGGCGTTATCACAGCGGAATCTTACACAACAACCCTGACCACACAAATTTAATGTTACTTATAATCCCTTGGATCACACTTCAGAAAACGATGGCGTCTTTATCCCCGTTTCTTCTCTAAACTTTCTCGCCGGGTTCCTTTCTTTCTTTTCTCCGAAGACCTACAGGTCGAAAGTTACATGTTTACATTCGACGAACCTGCAATTCCCTATCTCGTCAATACAGAGTCATCGACGACTCTCTATATATTCTCGGCCAGGTCTCATGATTCAGAATAGGGTTTATGCATATAGTGTATTGAGATAAACTCTGTGATAGAACCTGTCAAGAATTGTCAGAAACTCTTTTGGCAATTGAGGGGTATTAGAGAAATATGTTTTTTTTTCAACTAAAGAAATTGTGCTTGGTGTAGGTTTTCAGACATATATAGTTTTGCTGGTGTAGGTTTTCAGACATGTGTAGGTTTCCAGACATATATAGTTTTGCTGGAGATTAGACTATAAGATTTGAAGAAATAGTGTTTGTTGCAGGTTATCAGACATATATAGTCTTGTTCAAGATTGGACACAAGTCTTGTAGCAATCAAAGCTCACCACCGAATTATTAGACCATATCCTTTAAACTCGCTATCAGAAAATGGCGAGGAAAGCTTCTAAAAGGATAAATTCAACGGCACGCTACTGTAATTCTAAAAGATCCATCTCTCGACCGGTGAGGGTAGTCCAAATCTCAAACCCTCGCTGGATACAAACGAGCGCCTCAGAATTTCGTGCTGTCGTTCAGTCCCTCACTGGACGAAAGAGGACGGCCACTACTGGTATTCAATATGAAGAAATAAATTTGTATTCTGAAAATGAGTACTGTCCTCAAATTAAGGTGCCCAAGCTTGAAGATGGATTTCAGAAATTGAATGACAGGAAGGCCCCGGAGCCTGCAATTATTGATGATAACTGCTGCAGCGACGAACGTGATGGCGATATTAGAATATTCGAGGACTTGGAGGGCCTGCCCATCCAAATTCCTCGTTATATGCTTTCGCAACATCTGGTGTTTGATTCAATGGAAAGCCTGGTAGACCCTGCGCATATTGCGTTTGACATAGTCTCTCCATCGATTATTTTATCTGGCTTTGAATGATTGTAGAAAGATATGCTACGTTTTCTGAGGAGTGTTTGACAGTTGCTTTCTCGCAATTTTTAGATCTCCCCAAAAAA
>APFE030149989.1:28579-41886 GCA_000404065.3 Pinus taeda | reverse complement strand
AATAATTCAGCAGAGAGAAATAGTACAATAAATCTGATTTATATCAACAGTAGCAAACCCTAGATCAACAACATCAGCGTTAGCGGCTTCATCATCAAACTAAGGCAGAAGATATCTCACAAATCGACCGTCGGACCAGCATGATTCCACCACCAAAAGTTGCGGCTTCTAGAGGAGGTTTAGATGAACCTAAAGCACAGTTCAGATGAAGAGATCTTCTAGTCCACGCAGGTCAATCTTTACTTCTGCAGTTGCAAGTTCAGTTTCGGCAGCTTCCAACTTCAAACTAGGGCAGTCGATATCTTGCAAACCGTCCGTCGAATTGACTTGATTCCACCACCAAAAGTTGCGGCTTTCAGAGGAGGTTCAGATGAACCTATAGCACAGTTCAAATGAGGAAATCTTCTAGTCCACGGAGGTCAATCTTTACTTCTGCAGTTGCAGCTTCAGTTTCGGCAGCTTCCGGCTTCACATGTGTGAGAGAGAGACCCTTTTCTGCGCAGTAGAGAAGAGACTCTTTTCTGCGCAGTAGAGAGAGAGAGAGATGTGATGAGATGAGTGAGTCTAAATGAGGAAAAGTCCTCATGTATTTATACACAACGTTAGTGTTTGAATAGATGCGACTATTGGGCTTCTGAGCCTACATGAGTTGTAGGTCGACTTGATAATAATTCCATAATCAAAATAAATTCATATCTCCATGAATACTTATCAGAATCAGATGATTTTTATATCAATCCTACACCTCTCGACGAGAGGAATCTAATAAAAATATTGTCAACCATGAATAAGATGACCCACATGAAGTTTTTCCCTAGTTTCCAATTTTAACATTATAATTTTAGATTGATTACAAAATATTAATAAGAAAGATCAAATATGAAAAATATATCCATCATCAAACAGCTGGAACAAGTCAAATTTGGCTTTGCAATTTGGGAAAATTGACAACCAGCCACAACAACAAATCTGGGAAATTTGCCTTTAGAGAACCTTACATATCTTTCAAACCAGGGAAAAATTGGAAAACTACCAAATAACAAACTAAAATGGTCTATTCTACACAAAACCCATGTTGTAAAATTTCCATATTCATCCTCATTTTCCCGTATATTAAAAAAAATCACCACTTCTTATCCTAATGAATTTTTGAGTTTGAGTGTTTGGCCATGATTTAGAGCTCAGATTTGGAATCTAGATGAGAACTTGGAGGTTGAAATCGTGACTGTTGTTATAACAATCCTCTTCATGAACCATCATTAGCAAAATCATGCATAATAAGCTTTAATATATTAAAAATAAAGTAAAATAAACATTACTAAACCACAACAGCATAAATAAGTATGAGATTACGTTTTATGAGAAATTATGATAAATAGAATGATAAAATTACGATAGAAATGGATGAAATAGATGTCACAAAATGATAATGATAATGACAAATTAGTGGCCCAACAATGGTCTAACTGTTTGCAATGTGTGAAAGGGTTTGAACATTCTCACACCATATGTCTTGTTTTTTCACAATTATAACATATAACAGGTCCTCTACCATGCCCATAAACTCCTCGTCCTCTTGCAAGTGGGCCTTGTCCTTTTCTAGAAACACCTTGTCATTGGTCTGGTGCATGGTAGTCTCTAATTTGATACAATTGTGCACCACCGTCACCCCCTCTCATTTCTAACACACAGTAAGTGTCAAACGTCCTTTTACACATCAACTCCAATGTGCGGATGAACGAATATCATGTCCAATGAACTTACAAAAGGTGCAGAATGGGGTCTGCACTGAACTTTGATATTTTTTCATCATAGGGCATGTAGTAGCTAAGGGACCCCATACTTGAAAAATCTCGCACCATAGTCCTCTCCTTGGGGCTAAGGGATTTGCTACTCCCATTTCCAAATAGTATGTCACTGTTGGAAACTCATTATGGTGGTGAGCTTCTCTTTTGCATATGGTGCACCACACATCCTCGTGCTTTTCCTTGCCCTTCGCAGAATCCTCCAAGTGCAGGGTCAAAGCAGTTGGTTGTGAATGCACATGTGCCATACTTGTGTTAATTTCTCCACTTGCAAGCGTAGCTTCCAATCTCATTGTTATTTCCAAAGATTTAGGCTAGGAGGATACCTTCTACTTTGCCTATGTAATTTTAATGTCTGGCTACAACTTCGTTATAAACCATTTCAAGCGTTCTACATCAGTAATATATAATGTCAATTTATCCATCAATACTTTAAATCAATGGTCTAGTTTGAGACATATTCACAAACATTCCACTTTATCTCCTTATATCCAATATGCATTCTGATTCAGATTTTGGCTTCTCGAACTGCTTCAACAATGCATACTTATTACCTAATAGAGTCGTAGGTTGTGTCAGGGGCGTTGTATCTTTATACTTCATATACCATGCCAATGCACAGTCCTAAAAATTTGTTTATGACTGTGCAATCTGTATTTGCTTGCGTTGAATCTACTGAACTATACATATTTCCACCAGAAAACAAATTTTTAGGACTATCCATATGAATCATGAAATTCAGTAAAAATATACCTTTGTAACCATTCCTCAAAATTGAGATGCATATTCCTTAACTGTTCTGTTGCAAACTCATGTTGTTTGTTGTCCAACCATAATTCTATCTCTTCTTTCACTGGTCTCCACATCCCCTCTTCGACACAGAGCTTAAGGTCTCGATAATAAAACCATTTGTTGGTGCACAAGAGTGACCGAAGGTTCTTATTTAAGCGAACATAACCACCTTAGACACCAACATTTTTCAACACTTGCGAGAAGGTGAGGTCTCCCCTAAGGTACGCTAATGGGTTTGCAAGAAACCTTGAAGGTTATGCAAGGGAAAAGGGGAAACATAGATGAATTCAATTTCAAACTATCCTCAAACTATAGTATTCACCATCCGTCATACATATATATATCCATTTAAAAAGTGCATTCACGCCCCTTACCAACACATGTTAAAACATTCCCAATAAACTATGATGCACATCAGTCAAGTGTAAACACATTGTCTAACCATCAAAGTAATTATTCAACATGAGTTCAATATACAAGCACAAAAATAAATCTAAAATAGAACAGGGGAACATAACTTCATTCATACACAATCACTGTCATTGAAATTAAGCCTCGACTACAAAAAATCAACACAATACATTTGCCAAAAGCTTTTTAAATACTTTGGAATTCATTCATTTATCCAACCATTTGTACAAAACGTATACTTCATATTAACAACAAAATTGGCAAAAAAACCTTCGAATACTTCATATTAACAGCAAAGAACAATAATACAAGTTATAAAGGAGTATAATACATCTAAAATGGAGAAATCAATCCATCATCATTCATATAATATTATCTAGCCAACTCTAGTACAATTAGCAGAATGAGTATTCTTAAAGGCTAAAAGGAGAAGAATGATTAAAAGAAACAACATTAAGCAGAACAAAATATCCAGAGAACAATCATCAAGCTAACAACAGAACCATCCAGAAGTGGCAACAACTCTTTATATAATTTTTATCTCTAACATCGCACTCTTGTGAGTCTTCTGCCAACTCACCTAGATAACTCACCCTGATGAGCTATCCACTCTGGTACCAAAATTTGCACTTCATATTACCATGAAAAATTGGTACAAAACCTTTGAATACTTCATATTAACAACAAAGAAAAATAATACAAGTTACAAAGGAGTATAATACACCTGAAATGGAGAAATCAATCCATCATCATTCATATAATATTATCCAACCAACTCTAATACAATTAGCGGCATGAGATTCTGAAAGGCATGAAGGAGAAGAATGATTAAAAGAAACAACATTAAACAGAACAAAAATATCCAGAGAACAATCATCAAGCTAACAACAGAACCATCCAGAAGTGGGAACAACTCTTTATATAATTTTGATCTCCAACATCGCACTCTTGGGAGTCTTCTGCCAACTCACCTAGATAGATCACCCTTAAGAGCTATCCACTCTCGTGCCAAAATGTATACTTCATATTTCCATGAAAAATTGGCACAAAACCTTCGAAAACTTCATATTAACAACAAAGAACAATAATACAAGTTACAAAGGAGAATAATACACTTGAAATAGAGAAATCAGTCCAACATCATTCATATAATATTATCCATCCAACTCTAATACAATTAGTGAATGAATATTCTTAAAGGCATTAAGGAGAAGAATGATTAAAAGAAACAATATTAAGTAGAACAAAATATCCAAAGAACAATCATCAAGCTAACAATAGAACCATCTAGAAGTGGCATCAACTCTTTATATAATTTTGATCTCCAACATCGCACTCTTGGGAGTCTTCTGCCAACTCACCTAGATATCTCACCTTGATGAGCTATCCACTCTCTTGCCAAAATGTATACTTCATATTATCATGAAAATTTGGCACAAAACCTTCGAATACTTCATATTAACAACAAAGAACAATAATACAAGTTACAAAGGAGTACAATACACCTAAAATGGAGAAATCAGTCCATCATCATTCATATAATATTATCCATCCAACTCTAATACAATTAGCGGAATGAGTATTCTGAAAGGCATTAAGGAGAAGAATGATTATAAGAAACAACATTGAGCAGAACAAAACATCCAAAGAACAATCATCAAGCTAACAATAAAACCATCCAAAAGTGGCAACACCTCTTTATATAATTTTGATCTCCAACATCGCACTCTTGGGAGTCTTCTACCAACTCACCTAAATAGCTCAACTTGATGAGCTATCCATTCTCGTGCCAAAATATATACTTCATATTACCATGAAAAATTGGCACAAAACCTTCGAATACTTCATATTAACAACAAACAACAATAATACAAGTTACAAAGGAGTATAGTACACTTGAAATGGAGAAATCGGTGCATCATCATTTATATAATATTATCCATCCAACTCTAATACAATTATTGGAATGAGTATTCTGAAAGGCATTAAGGAAAATAATGACTAAAAGAAACAACATTAAGCAGAACAAAATATCCAGAGAACAGTCATCAAGCTAACAACAGAACCATCTAGAAGTGGCAACAACTCTTTATATAATTTTGATCTCCAACATCACACTCTTGGGAATCTTCTACAAACTCACCTAGATAGCTCACCCTGATGAGTTATCCACTCTAACCGTGCTAGATCACAACCAAATCCTATATCATAATAGATCGAATCACAATCATCTTTGAGTCACCCACAACTGAATGACCCATAATGCTGTAGAGTGTGATGCTAACAGCCGCATCTCTCTATTATGCCATGGTCATCGCTGCTTTCGAAGCACATCTACGCAGTGTGTCAAACATATACATGGTATGCCTTTCAACTTTTATGCCACATGCAATGTCCACCAACCTTTTCTATGCACAATATTCGCTTTCTCCTCCTTACCATCCAGTTTCTCCATACTTAGCTAAAATTTCCCACCTTGGCCCCAATAGTGTGTAGACCTTATAATTAATTTCTCCTCTCACAAGAGTAGTAAATAGGGTTTTATAAGTGGATGCACTAGTGCATCCCCCTTTACTCCAACAATATCCTTCCTTGGCATTTAATTCATTTAAGACTCCATTTTCCCATTGTAGGTTGACACACTAGTCTCTAAAGTGTGTTGTGTTAGCGCTCAAATCCGCCTTAGGCTGAAATAAGGCAAGACTCAAGGCCACATCAAACCACGCTCAGCCTCGTAGCTAGCCCTACGAGGACAAGAGAGGGCTCTCTCTAGGTCAAAATCGGCAAAAGGTAATCAAGAAGGCTCGATATGACCGAATTGATGACTGATTTTAGGCTAGGTATTAAGTACAAAGAGTTTAGGATTGATTTTTTATGATTTTGTTGAAATCAAGGGAAAGGCAATTTTGGGTGTGGGGATGAGGCACAGTTTTTGCAGAGGTCCACTTGGGGCAAGATAGGAAATTATTTTGATGCCTTAAAGCAGGTGAGATGGATAGATCAGACCGGTGAGGGGCTAAGGAGAGCAAGAGGTCTCAAGGATTCTCCTTAAGCTGAAGAAAACATAGAATATTAAACAAATTTAAAGGCAGAGCATAGCAATTTCATGGATTCTACCTTAACACTTCATTTGCTTAATAAGAGAAGATTAAATAGAGATAATGATGCACATACATAACTTACAAGTACTGAAAGAAACACACCATCAAGACATAAAGCCACATGGATCCCAAATAGTGCTGCAAAAACCTGGTCTTTCCTTTGCCAAAAATGTTGATAAGATATGTACAATATAGTCTCAAAACTATCCCAAGAGTCCAACCATGAAAATGACTAAGAAAGTACATAATATAGGCAAGCTAACACATTTCCTTGCCTCTAGGAGTCTAGATCATCATCCTAGGAGCTGTTTCAATCAATTCTAAACTGAGCACTACAATCTAGGCAATCAAAACAACTTGCCTCTATAAGCTAGGAAACCAATTCATTCATTAATTTTTTGCCATTTTATGAATGAATCTTCTAGAATAGGTAAAAAAGTGTCATGTCAACATGGAATTACATCAATTACATCAAATAGGATGAAAAATCCGACCAAAAAGTCAAAACTAGTCAATGTTGCGTTTTCCTGAGCTGAAGGTGCAAAACTGGCAAATTTGCGCAACGCGTAGCGCGCCTTTCAGGCCACGTTTGAGGCACTTCCCAGAATCCAAATGAGGCACAAGTGGTCTTTTTGGAAAGGTCTGGATGTCTATTCTCCATCCCAAGTGGAATTTCTCAATTTGGTGGCCATTTGCCCCTCCAAGATTGCAATCTCCCAAGACTGCTTTCTGTGTGTCCAAAAAGTGACAGAAGGTCATTTTTTGCTTGTTTTTTGACCTTTTGGGGGCTCAAATCTCCATGAAACTTCTTGGCAGTGGCTGAGCAAGTGTATTTTTCCATGAAAAATCCGAAAATGCTGAGTTTTCATGAAATGGACCTCCCCAACTTAAGGGTAGCACGCGGCGCACTACGCGTTGAGGGCAAAAACCTGTTTTTGGCACAAAAAATTCAAAATTGACCAAAATTGCTCCAAATTTCCTAAATTTTGAGCTGGAGGTGTATCATTGAGCACCAGGTTCCCTCAAGGTGGTGTCAACCAAAATCTGAAGTGGATCGGGCCTTTTCCTCCGTTTTAGTGCCTTGGCCAATCGTCCTTTAAGTATCTTCATTTTTGCTTTGCACACATGCATGCGGGCCCAATAATGATTTTTCATGTGTCGAAGCAAATCTTTGTCTCTATTGGCTTTCGCCAACAACTTTTCCAAGTTAGTTCTCACCCGGATGAGCATTGATTCCTGATCGATAGGTGTCAAATCACCGGGTCTCCTACGGGCCAATTCCTGGTCTTCACGAATCTTCCGCTGCTCATAAAGTTCATGCTCGTCTTCCAACTGTTTTTTGTGCTGCTCTAAGTAGTTGATCACCCATTTTTCCATCTGCAATTTCTTGTGCAGCGACTCATTCTCGGCCCTTTGCTCTCGGATGATCTCCTTGAGCTCTGAGGTAGGAGAGCTAGCATCAATATCCATGATATCCGTGTCTTGACCTCTTGAAGGACCCTCATCAATCATGGGCCTCTTGTCCCTGTCCTGGACCTATACCTGTGCTGAAGAATATGGCGAGACCTCTTCCACATGATGTGGAGATAATACTCTATGTGCCGATGAAGTCAATGAGACCCCTTCCACCCCGGGTGGAGATAGTACTCGTCGTGCAGCTGCAAATAAGGCTCTGGGGCCTTTCTGATATGTTACATATGCTGGAGCATCAACATGCTCGGTCTCAGGAATGTCAAACTGCTGTGAAGGTCCTCCCTGATCATGGACAATCTCAGGAGGTGGGTGTGGCACCGTGAAGAAGTCGTGAGAAATGAAATCCTCCCATGGAATACCCTGCTATGCCAACTGATGCATCACTATGATCTTGATCAGTGCATAATGATAAATGATCTTGTGTTGCTGTGCTGGGCTCTTCCTTTGTACCAAGGGCACCATCCTCTCTATATTTCGGCACATGAAAAATGGAATGTTCATCATTCGTACCCGTGTGAAATGCATCAACAAACGGATATGGTATGAATATAGACGTGAAAATCTGCCCTCACAAGTGAAATAGCGAATAATGAGCCTCATCAAGGGTGCATACTCATCCCTTAGGAATCTGAAGGGAAAAACAACAGTTAGGTGTCTCATACATCCAGGTTTGATATATGGCTCATAATGAAATCTGTCTAACAGCTTGCGCTTGGTCCACTCTTCCCCAACATTTGGTATCCCGGTGGCTTGAGCAACAATTTCAGGTGATAGGGTGAAATCCACTCTTGCAAGGTTCACATGGCCATTGTGCAAATGTAGGACAAACAAGCGAACCAGTTCTCTATGGTGTTGAATTTGTGAGATCCTCTCACAATATCCAAAGCATGATTGATACTGAAAACATGACATTGCAAGAGGACGGGCTTGCAATTGAGCCAAAGAGGTGGGCTCCTCCTTGACATGCCGACCACCTTTACCACCCTTGTGATGCCTCCTTGGAACCTCTATCTCTTGTGTTGAATCACGGTCATCACTCTATTCATAATCTGATTCGGTTTTTGACATGGTTTTGGAGGCAAAGTGACTGAAATGTAATGCTGACTTTGCACCCAATGAACTGTTGTTTGACTTTTTCAAATGTTGTCACCAAGGGGACAAAAAGACATGGGAATTGTTAGGGAAAGGGGAACATGAGGGAATTAGGGACAATAAGAATTAAACAAGGAATTTAGGGAAGGGAAAGGGCATAGAAGTTATGATATTGTAGGGTTTGGGATGAAGTAGAGTTTGGGGTGAAATAGGGTTTGGGATTATGTAGAGGGATAGTGTAGAATTTTATGAGGAAATTTTAAGGGAAATGTTGGTGAATATGGGGGAAAAAAGGGATAAAAAATGGGCAACCTTGGACAACAAGAGAAATTTGAAACCCTAGTACCATTGAGACTTTAAATTTACCACAACAATGTAGGGTTTTGATTTATCATTTTCATAGCATTTGAACATATTAATTTTCTCTTTCATCTTGCAAAACCAAATCTAGCCATGGAGGAGAGGCCTACCTGCAATGTGTTTGAGAGAAAAATCGATTTGATGGCTTGCTGGCAATTTGTTGAGTAGAAAACCCAACGCGTAGCGTGCCTTGCCCAATGCGTAGCGCCCTTCTGACGCGTAGCGCACGTGCATAATAACACTGAGAAAAGCTCCCCGAAGCGTAGCATGCCCCTGACGCGTAGCGCGCCTATGAAACTGCCCACTTTGCTCAAGAACTCCTAAAATCGCCTTTGCAAGGTTTCACTTAGCTTGTGAGAGGCAAATGAGTTGCTAATGAAGAATGATGTGCTTTTATAGGCTTCCTTTAGATTTTCATTTGCCCAAAACCCACTTTATAATGTTTTTAATGTTGACACTTTTTGAATTAATTGGCTCTGACTTTTGGTTTCTTTTCTTTGAAAAATTGGTTGAAATGATGATTTCTTCTGAAAATTTTTGCAAGGATAGCTTCTAAGGTGCTTTGGCAAAGGAGACCAAGGCTGCACTTTGACATTTGGAGAGTTTGAAATTTTGAGAAATTTTTACAAAAAATGAGAAAATGACCTTTGTTTTTCAAAAACAGAGTTTTGAAAACAAGGTGAAAATTTAGCTGTACAATAGTGAGAATTGTTGAAATGATGCTTTATGAAGGACATCCCTCTGGCCTGCTGGTCCTTTATGACCTCTCAAGACAAAAATTGACTCAACTCTAGACCTAAGACCTCGAAATTTAAAACAAGATAAATGACCCTTTGAAGATTTTATTCACTCAAACAAACCTGAATCAGCAGTGCCAAACAGGAGGGGAATAAAAGACACAAACTCCTCCAGCAGAGTTATGGCATGCCTAACGGAATGCAACATGATCACACTGATGGGACACCTAATTATGAAATGCAAAGAGCTTTGACCTCTGGTGGAGGGCTACTAGACCGACTCTAACATGATCCCCTAAAAAGTTCATCAACAATCGAGTATGATACATGTACATTGCTCCAAAACGGCCATCACACGTAATAAACTTTTGAATAACCAACAGTAAACTAGCCCATTTCTCTTCTAAGGCATGAACAAGAATTCCTCTTTTGAATATAGTCACATGCATACCTGGGTTACATAGGATTACTCTCCAAGCTTCCTCGCCAATGCTCTTGTTCTTGAACTAGCGTTCACCTTCTTGAGGGAGTTCTGTAGCAGCTGCTATGGATGCTTCTGTAATTGTAAACTTGAGGTCCCCAATTTCCACCTCCAGGCCATTGAAAGACCTCGCAAAAGCTTTTGTAACCTCCTTATTGTAGCCTTTAAACTTTTGAATAAACCGAAGCCATTTTGCCTTTTTCAATATGTTTTTGACTTGCGGGTATCCTTCCATAAATTTGGGTCCCTCTGGTTATGCCCTCATCAAATGCCCCATTCTTTCCTTCTGTTCTATAATTTGTCTGTGTGAGAAGGGTTTAGCGGAGGTGAGATGGCTGGACTAGTGGGAATGAACAGGGTTTATGGAGGAAACCGATGACTGTAAGCGAAAAATAGAGGACAGGCAGCGAAACAGAGGACAGGTAGCCGAGGTGAATTCATAGAATAGAGCAGCGTCTTATGTGAGCGAGGTGGTAATGTAGCTGTGGCTTCAATTAAAAACAATAGGGGAGTGACGACAGCAATTTTAAAATTGGACGATTATGGAGTAACCATAAGCACATTAATGAAATGGCTACGAAATCTATGCGATGGAGGAGAACCGTAATCAAATCAACCACGTCTCATAATTACAGGTGGAGTATAGAAATGCTTCCAGACTTGAGTTAAATCCGAGAATTAATCATGAGGTTGTTGGAGAAATAAATGCATGGCTTATGGAGGTATGTCGTGGGAAGGTTATGGGGAATATTACGCCAATCATTGCATATAGTGGAGCTCGTGATTTAATAACTATGCAAAAATGTGTTTGAATGCCATTTGAAATAAATTTTTGCCCATACCTTGGAATGTTTGCCACTTGTTGTCCATAACCTTTGATTAGTTGCCTTTTGTTGATGCCTTTAGGTGCCCCATGTCTTCATACTATGTCCTCGATCATACCTGCAATTTATTTTTATTATTTTTGCCTATCATCTAACTGTGAATGTTAAATGATAGGGTGCTAGCTGCGGAAACACAACTGGTTGCGGAATCAGTTAGCAGCTGTGGAAACTGACTCTACTTCGGAAACTAACTCAACAATCCTATAGCTGAATGAGATGGATAAACAATGACTAAATGGATGAAAAATTGTCATAAAAACTTTTATTAGTGGAATGAAATGGAGTTGAATGAAATGAAATGGTGTGGAATGGAAATGAGATGGAGTGGAATGGAAATGAGATGAAGTGGAATGAAAAATGAGAAAGAGAGAGATTTTTTTTTTGGAAAATATAGGGTGTCAGGAGTTCTTGATTTTCACCCTGTATTTTCTGTATAAGACTGCCAATCAGTGATTGGTTTTCAGGCTTATACATTTTTTTATTTTTTTTAGAAAACAGAAAGGAACAAAAGCTAGGTTGGTGGAGAAGAAGGATTCTTCTTCACCAGCCTTATTGCAGAGATATCTTAAAAGATTTTGACAAATTCCTCTTTTGAGAGCGGCTTATGATAGATCTTTAATCAGTGGCCATTCACAATAAGAGGAGTTTGATGTTCATAAATGGTTTTGATTCTTACCGCTCCATTGCTAAAGACTTTGTCAATCTCATATGGCCCAAGCCAATGAGTCTGAAATTTGCCTTTGAAGTCTTTAAACTTGGAATCAAATAGCAATGCCCAGTCTCCTTCTTGAAACTTTTTTTCTTTGATGTATTTGTCATTCCACTTAGCTCTTTGATATTGAACTAGATCAGTTCTTAGGATCGCCTCTTGTCTGATCTCATCTAGCTCATTCAACTGCTCCATTCTATGCTTTTGGGCTTCTGATAGATCCATCCCTAACTGAACTGCCATCTTGAAGGTTTTGACTTGGAACTCAATGGGAAGCAGGACTTCTTTCCCATAAACAAGTTCATAGGGAGAATGTCCTGTTGTATTTCTCCATGTAGTTCTATAGGCCCACAAGGCTTCAGGAAGCCTTTCTGCCTAATCTCTTCTGTGTAGATGAACAGTTTTGGTGATGATACTTTCAAGAACTTTGGTTGTAGAACCCAATTGACCATTTGCTTGCGGATGGTAAGGAGTAGATCTTCTGTGATTGATTTTGTATTCTTCCATCAGCTTCTCTACCAAGTTGGATGTGAATTGGCTTCCCCGATCTGTCACAATTTCTCTTGGAACACCAAAGCGCGTAAAAATATCCTCATAAAGAAAATTAACAACTGAATTTTCAGTAGCAGAAACTAACGCTTTGGCTTCTACCCATTTAGTGACATAATCAGTATATACCAATATATACTTCTTTTGCTTAGACGGTGGATTAATAGGTCCAATGAAATCTAAATCCCATTTTTCAAAGGGTTCAATGAGTACCTGTGGTTGCAGTGCCATTTAATTTGAAAGGGTAGGTTTCCCTACTCTTTGGCAGCTGTCGCACCTTTTGACATATTGTTTTGCATCTTTAAAGAGGGAAGGCCAAAAATATCCCAAAGAGAGGATTTTATAGGCTGTCCTTTTGTCAGCAAAGTGTCCACTGCATGGTTCATCATGACATGCCTTGAGGATGTTAGGCATTTCATCTTCCCTAACACATCTTCTGATCACAAGATCTAGCCCTGTTCTAAACAATTCGTCAGAAATCCATGAATATTTTGAACTCTCCTGAATAATCTTTCTTCTTTCACTAGGAAATAGGTGTGGAGGTAGTTTCCCTGTAACTAAATAGTTAGCTATATCTGCATACCAAGGGGTTTTAGTAGTTACTACAAATAAATATTCATCAGGAAACTTATATTCTACAGGAGAATCTTCTTTAGTATTCTGAATTCTAGACAAGATATCAACTACTGTATTTTGTTTCCCTGGTCCATCCAACACAGTAATATTGAATTCCTATAGAATTAGGAGCCATCTTGAAACTCTGCCATTAGTAACATGTTTTTTCATTAAATATCAAATCGCAGAATAATCAGTATGAATAAAAGTTTCATAGCCTATTATATAATGTCTAAACTTATTGATTGCATGAACAACAACTAAGAACTCTTTTTCAGTCACAGTATAATTCAACTCA
>APFE030149989.1:0-28559 GCA_000404065.3 Pinus taeda | reverse complement strand
TGCATCAACAAACGGATATGGTATGAATATAGACGTGAAAATCTGCCCTCACAAGTGAAATAGCGAATAATGAGCCTCATCAAGGGTGCATACTCATCCCTTAGGAATCTGAAGGGAAAAACAGCAGTTAGGTGTCTCATACATCCAGGTTTGATATATGGCTCATAATGAAATCTGTCTAACTGCTGGCGCTTGTTCCACTCCTCTCCAACATTTGGTATCCCGGTTGCTTGAGCAACAATTTCGGGTGATAGTGTGAAGTCCACTCCTGCAAGGTTCACATGAACATTGTGCAAATGTAGGACAAACAAGCGTACTAATTCTCGGTGATGTTGAATTTGTGAGATCCTCTCACAATACTCAAAACATGATAGGTACCGAAAACAGGTCACTACAAGTGGACAAGCTTGCAAATGAGCCAAAGAGGTGGGCTCCTCCTTGACATGCCAACCACCTTTACCACCCTTGTGATGCCTCCTTGGCACCTCTATCTCCGGTGTTGAATCACGGTCATCACTCTGTTCATAATCTGATTCGGTTTCTGACATGGTTTTGGAGGCAAAGTGACTGAAATGTAATGCTGACTTTGCACCCAATGAACTGCTGTTTGACTTTTTCAAATGCTATCACCAAGGGGACAAAAAGACATGGGAATTGTTAGGGAAAGGGTAACATGAGGGAATTAGGGACAATAAGTGGGATTTTAAGGTGAAGTAGGGTTTGGGAATTTTAGTGGATTTTAATAGGAAGATTATAAAATTGCATGGGAAAATTTTAAGGAGAATGTTGGTGAATATGGGGGGAATAAGAAACACAAACGTGGGACAACCTTGGCAGCATATAATCTTAAAACCCTAGCAAACTAGGCCTTTGAATCCACACAGCGACTTAGGGTTTTTACATTTAGTTTCATGACATAGCTAGCATAATGTATTTACGTACATCTTGCCAAAATGAGTACAAGGCATGGACATGAGATCTACCTGTAGTTTGCTTGAGTTAGAAAAGGATTTGAAAACTTGCTGGTGAATTTCTGGGCAGAATTCCCAATGCGTAGCGCGCCTTGCCCAACGCGTAGCGTGCCCCTGGTGCGTAGCGCATGAGTAAATTTACACTGAGAAAAGTGTGCTGATGCGTAGCGCGCCCCTGACGCGTAGCGCGCCTCTGAAACTGCCCACTTTGCTCAAGAACTCCTAAAATCGCCTTTGCAAGGTTTCACTTAGCTTGTGAGAGACAAATGAGTTGCTAATGAAGAATGATGTGCTTTTATAGGCTTCCTTTAGATTTTCATTTGCCCAAAACCCACTTTATAATGTTTTGAATGTTGACACTTTTTGAATTAATTGTCTCTGACTTTTGGTTTCTTTTCTTTGAAAAATTGGTTGAAATGATGATTTCTTCTTAAACTTTTTGCAGAGATGGCTTTGAAGATTCTTTGGAAAAGGAGACCAAGGCTGCGCTTCAACATTTAGAGAATTTGAAATTTTGACAAAGTTTACAAAAATGAGATAATGACCTTTGTTTTTCAAAAACAGAGTTTTGAAAACAAGGTGAAAATTTAACTGTACAATGATGAGAATTATTGAAATGATGCTTTATGAAGGACATCCCTCTGGCCTGCTGGTCCTTTATGACCTCTCAAGACAAAAATTGACTCAACCCTAGACCTAAGACCTCGAAATTTAAAACAATATAAATGGCTCTTTGAATATTTTATTCACTCAAACAAACCCGAACCAGCAGTGCCAAACAGGAGGGGAATAAAAGACACAAACTCCTCCAGCAGAGTTATGGCATGCCTAACAGAATGCAACATGATCACACTGATGGGACACCTAATTATGAAATGCAAAGAGCTTTGATCTCTGATGGAGGGCTACTAGACCGACTCTAACAATGCCAAGTAGTAGCAGTCAGAAAAAATATTCACCAATCAACATTCTTTAACGGAAATATGATTATGCTAGAGACTATGTAGACAAGAAAGATCCAACACCCAAGGAGGTAGATAAAATGCAAAATCATTTCAATTTTGAGATTGAACTTGCTAAAATCAAGGTTTCTATTCCTCTAGGTGAGCTTCTGAAAAATGACCAGTATAGGGTTCAAATTTTAAAAGGTTTGAAAATTGACAGGACTTATGATACTGTCAATGTGACGAATGATCGTCCTACCATCATATTTGGGCCAAAGATTGATGACAACGGGAAATATGATGAAGTGCCTCCTTTCTATGTGAGCTTGAACATACATGATCAAATTCTTCATGATGATATGCTATATTCAGGGGCTTCCCCTAAATTGATGCCGAAAATAGTTATGGAAAGGCTTGGACTTGATGCCACTAGACCATACAAAAATATTTATTCTTTTGATTCTAGCAAAGTGAAGTGTTTGGTACTGATAAAGGACCTAGCGGTTTCCCTGACTCAAATTCCTTCTAAGAGCATGGTAATGGATATTGTAGTAGCATATATACCTCCTAAATTTGGCATGCTCTTATTTAGATCATGGGTAGAAAAATTGCAAGGAGAAGTGCAGACCGACATGTCATACATCATTGTTTCAGTTTTTGGTGGCCAAACTAGGAGACTTTACCAGGAACCATTGATGTAATACATGATCAGCAACAAGGAGAAGCCTACGAACCACCTATTTATGCAGTACACTTTGATTTAGATTATTTTGTTTTGTTCAATGTTGGATGTCCCGAAGAAGAGCAGGTAAGTTCAATTGTTATTAGAGAGTTGAAAGGAGAAGAGGACCAGAAGTAGGATAGCAAGACCGATGATAAGAAATCTAAATATTTGAAGGCCAAGATGGGTGAAGAAAAAGTGGAATAGTCCCTTTGGAGTATGCATTTTGATGGGGCGGCAAGTAGAGAAGGTATTGGTGTAGGTGTGTGGATCATCAGCCCAGAGGTTGGAAAGACCAAGCTCTTCTCCTACAAGTTGGTTTTTGATTGCACCAATAATGTAGCAGAGTATGAGGCACTCCTTTTGGGTTTACAGGCTTTGAAAAATTCAAGGGCTAAAAGGATAGTAGTCTTTGGAGATTCATAATTAATTATTAAGCAGATCAAGGGTGAGTATTAGACAAAACACCTTGGGATGCAGGCTTATCATAATGTTTTCCTAGATTATCTAAAATATTTTCCTGAGTAAAATTTGTCTGTTATTCATAGGAGACAGAATGTTGTTGCAGATGCCTTGGCTACATCTGCTTGTGGCTTTGAAATTCCAATTCACCCAAGTGAAAAATGTGGAATTGAAGTTAAGTATTGGCATGTTGTCTCGGATAATATTAAGTATTGTCAACTTTTTGAGAATGATAAGCAACTCGAAATATATTTTTTAATGAAGGAATAATTTTCCAATATGTAGTTTGAAAACGACTATAGATGGGAAGAAAATGAGAAATAAAATTTTATAAATCTGATCAAATAAGATTTGGACAAACATGGGGCAGAATTGAAGGTGTTGCAATTAAAGGATAATGTCATTATGAGAGGGCTGGTACCACTTGAAGAGATTTTTTTACCAAAATGATGTAGCTAAAAGGCCAAAGTTGATGCCTACTGAGACAAGAGTAGAAGAGTGTAACATTGGTAAAACAAACAAGCCCAAAATGGTCAAGTTTTCCAAAACTCTAAGTTCGGAAATGAAGAAAAAATATGTGGATCTTCTAAAAGAATTTGTTGATGTTTTTTCCTGGGGATAAGAGGATATAAAGGTTTATGACAAGAGCATCATCCAACACACAATTCCAATCAAAGAGGACAAAAATCCATTCAAATAGAAGCTGCAGAGAACAAATATTGTTTTGCTGCCTTTGATTGAAAAAGAGGTAAGAAAGTTATGTGATGTTGGAATCATATTACAACCATATTAAGTGGACCGAAGAAGCCAAAAAAAATTTCGATGAGGTAAACTTTTCTTTCTCCCGTGCTCCTGTTCTTATTAGTTTGAACTACACTCAAGATTTTATTATTTTTACATTTTCTTCGATACATACAATAACAGTTGTCCTAATGTAAAGGAACCAGTAAGGTATAGAGCAGCCAATTGCATTCTTCAACATGAGTCTCAGAGATGTTGCCCTTAAATAAAACATTAAGGAAATTTAAAGCAAGCCTTTACCTTAGTGAATGTCTTAAAGGATTTCTGGGTGTACATTCTACATTCACATATCATTGCCTAAGTACCAAGCTTTGTTGTGAAAAACATACTTACTCAAAATGATCTGGATAGTAGGAGAGGCAAGTGGATTTCTTCGATACTTGAATATGATGTGGAAATTAAACAGATGAAGTTAATTAAAGGGAAAGGATTGGCGAAGATGATGGAAAAATAAAATCTTCATGCACTTGAGATTAATTTCTTCGTTTCTTTGTCAGAAGAGGATGAATCAAGCTCAGTTCAACAAGTATCAGAAAAATTGTTGTTTCACCATGGTATGCAGACATTTTGTACATTTTGCATCACTTGCAAGCTCCTCCAGGTTTGACTAAGACTAAATATCAGTTCTTTAAATTGAAAGCTATAAATTTTTGTGTCATATATAACTTTTGGTATTGCAAATATCCCGATGGTATGTTTGTGAACCATTTACGTGAAGATGAGGTGCAGAAAATTATGGAGGAGTTTCACAAAGGTGATTGTGGTAGACACTTGTTCTGGAAGACCATTTCTAACAAGATCTTAAGAGCTGATTTTTATTGGCCAATGATGTTTGTTGACGTATATAAAAATGTTTTCATCGATCATGAATGTCAAGTTTTTTCAGGAAAGGAAAAATTTCTCCCATTGCCCCTGAAACTTATTGCAATTGAGACACCCTTTAAGCAATGGGGACTTGATTTCATAGGCGAAATCCATCTGGCCTCATCTGGACAACATAAGTGGATTTTGACAACAACCAATTATTTGACCAAATGGATTGAAGCCACTCCCAACTAGGTAGGTTACAGATGTGGGTATCATTCAATTTTTAGAAAGAAATATCCTGTCAAGATTTGGCTGCCCTCAAAAAATTATTACAGATAATGTTGTTGCTTTCAAATCAAGAAAGATGGTGGATTTCTGTCATAAATATAACATCACCCTTGGTCACTCAACAACATATTACCCATTGGGTAATGGTTTGGATGAGTCTTCCAACAAAATTCTGGTCAATATAATAAAGAAGTTGTTGGGGGAAAAAAAAGGAGTTGCATAAGAAGTTAGTGAATGCGATGTGGGCTTACTGGGTAAGCACTAAAAAATCAATAGGCATGTCCCCTTTTCAGTTAGTTTATGGCACATATGGTTTTTTTCCTTCTTCATTAGGAGTTCCGGTGATGAAATTGTTAGTACGGGAAGATGAAGTGGAACCCAATGATGTACAAAGAAGAATCAAACAAACGATCCAATTGCAGCAATCTAGGGAAGAAGTTTTAAAAAATACTCAGGTTCTGCGGGACCGGATTAAGAAAATTTATGATAGGAGGAATAAAGCAGCTGATTTCCAGATTGAAGACTTGGTGTTGAAATGGGATTCCAGGAATGAGGAGAAAGGAAAGCACGAGAAGTTTGAAAATTTGTGGAAGGGGCCCTTCAAATTGTTGCTTTCCATGGAAACAATACTTGCTTACTCAAAGATCTAACAAATGAACTACTTGGAGGAGGGCCTATCAATGGCAGGCTGCTTAAACATTTTATCACTTGACCCGATCTAACACTCCATTGTACATACCACTTTACTTTCAGTACTACAAGTGTGGGAAGTTATCATTGGAACTTGAAGCCCAAGGAGAAGGCCCTAAGCTTCTAGTGATATGTTTCCATATGTAAGTCAATCAATCAGTTAATTTTTGAGTTTTCATGTTGACTCCATTTGCCCAATGGTTAGGCTACTAGTTTGCAGTTCTCTTGGCACCTCACTAGGAGGATGCCATCCCAATTGGAGCCAATGTTAGGGTCCTAGGGTTTAGAGATCAAAGGTCTTTGTCCCTTTCATTCATTTTGAGATTTTGTGTAGCAGTTTAGCCTATGAACTGTTGTCACCATAACTTATGGATTGTTGTTGTCATAGAGAGTCCATAAAGATAAGACAAAACTTGAAGAGAGTCTGAGTCAAGGAGAATTTCGTGGGTTCATCTGTTGATATAGATTCTTTTAGGGTTTGAAAGGTTATGTATCATTGGTCGTTGGTCAGAACCATGAAAAAACAAATTTGGTTCATTTTTAAGGTTTTGTTGAGTATGGTTCATCATGCCATTCCACCATTTATAACTCATGATCCCCTTGATATATCCCTATTATACACTTTTCCATTCCTATACCCCTTTCATATATCCTATTTCCTAAAATCCCTTCCATACACTACCCCCTACATGTACATTTATATCTAACATCATATGCATATACACACCCCCTCCTAAAATCACCTCTCATCATTATCACCTATATTCCTTAACTAATTTTATCATTATTGATACTACACCCTCACAACTCATAACTATCATTTTCATTTCATAACCATAATAACCATGATAACCCAGTTCTAATTTCATACTAATGACCAAGGCAAAACAAAAAGGCACACTTCCAAACCTCTTTTCATACCGCCTTCATTTCTCTCTCCATTCTACAATCAATTCTCTTCTCTGAGGGAAATTTAGAGTCACACAGCACAGAGTCGAGAGTAAGCTAATAGGGGTGTGAGGACAAGTTTGTTTCGACTGTGGGAGAACCACTAAGCAATAATTGCACAAGTTCTGGAACTATACATTCGTTGCGCAACCGCCTCCAACTCCCTACAGAGATTTCACATAGCTTCAAATCAGGTTTTCTTATTGACAGAGGTAGGAGACATCACTTCCAGCCACAATTTTCTTGTTTAAAACTCAGTTAGATATAAATGGGTCATCGTTGTATGTGTTGCTGCTCAATCGCTAGACAAACCCTTTTTTTCAGTTTGTATGTGTTGTTGCTCAATAGTATCACATGCTTAGGGTTTGCGTGTCTTTTGTATGGTGTCACAATATGTTGATTCCTAAACTTGGCATGGAATTTTTCCCATACATACCACACACACTGAATACATGGCGTGGCTAAATTTTTTTCAGACCACCAATAGGTAGAGCCCTTTAAATCTTTTGAAAAATCCCTAACAGTCGCCTTTGCATTGCATTGTCAATTTGTTCATTGTGTTGTCATTCCTCCACAAAGTTCCATTTTTTCCATTGCGTTGTCACTCCTCCACAAATTTTAACTCTGTGTTGTAGTTTTTAAAAGGCCACATGGAAAGCCCAGTTAGCAGAAGAAAAACAAAAGCAGGAGAAGTGGTTCGTATTGAGCCTAGGCGTCTAGACATGGTGAGATCTAACCCAGTCATTAGGGCAACATTTGAACTAACAGGGCGCAGATTTTTTTGTGAAAAATTTCGGACTCATGGCCATCATTTTCAACTTGCAAACATAGTGGTGTTGTTGTTGGGGAGTGAGATTCAATTTTTTCCCTGGGAATATGTACCATTTTGAGAAATATATTCTAGGCCTATGGGTGACAGGTTCCTAGATATGAATAGGTTGAAAATCACCTTCAAATTGTGTTGTGATCAGTTGTATTTTAATTTGTGTGAGGAAATTTGGCTCCAAAGAGATATAATAGGCAAAATCCTAACCCAAATCCTCCTAAAGTTGTAAACGGTCCTGAAATGTTGCTTTGGAAAAAGTGAACACTTGAGGAGATTCAAGGGAGTAATATCCCTCTTGGAAGGTCCTTCTCTCTACCTGAAAGTTTGAGCACAGGTGATAAATTCCACTTATCATTTGAAAACCCTCTATCTAGAACTAAGTCTGAGTCTTTTATTTCTGAAACTGTTGTGGATGAATCTATATTGAGTCCTTATATCCCACTTCCAAAGACTGAATTTGGCATAAATATGTTGCAGTAGTTTAGAAAACTTAAGGGTTTAGTAAATAAAGTGCAGCAAACTATTGAGAAGGCAATTCTTTTCCAGAAAAGAGTTCATCCACCAACTGCATCCTCTACCTCATTTGTTGTACCTATATCTTCTTCATATTTATTCACAGTTCCTTCAAGTTCACCTCTCAACTCAAATTTTATATCATCTTCAGTTTATGCATCACCTACCATAGCCACCCCTCAACATTTTTTTTTTCCCTCTCTTTCATTCATACCAACCATTACTACATCAATCTCATCATCCACTCAGAGATTAGTCATGGCAACAAGGTATTCTCCTTTTGTTTTACTTGCTCACTTACATGACTTGTCTCATCATTATGGTCAAAGACTCCCTTAGTATGATTGCACTGGTGAAACTATGGCCAAAGAACATGTAGATAAATTTAATGATTTTGTGGATCTTGAAGAGGTCGATCATGAGGATATCAAGATGAGGTTTTTTGCACAGAGTTTCTCCGGGGAGGTGAAAAAATGGTTTAGAAGTGCTAGATCTGGAATATTTGCTACTTACCAAGAACTTGAGGATGCTTTAATTGTAAGATGGGGTGAGAAAAAGAACCCTTTGCAGATCCTTGCTAAATATGACAGTTTAAAAAGAAAACCTAGTGAAACAATCCAGGACTTTTCAACAAGGTATACAAATCCATTCCAACAAATATAAAAACCCCTCCTGGACTAGCTTTACTCCACTACCCCGATGGTTTCGATCCCGAGATGGCATACCAACTTAGATAAAGGAACCCTCCAACACTTGAGGACATGTAGAGCAATGCAATTAGTGTGGAGGAAAAATTTTTGTTGAAGAAGTATAAGATGAAATCAGAGAGGAGAGTAACCATAAAAGAAGAGCCTGCTACCTCATCTAATGCAATGTTGGATACCTTAGTCAAGACCATGGAGAAAATGATGGAAAAGATAACATTGTCTAATAGAGTTGCTGCTAGAGAACCCCAAGGAGGTCCACAGATTCGAAATCCAAGCTTCAGGAGGCAGCCACATGTTTAGATTAAGCAAAGGGAACAAAAGGGTCTAGAACAATAGCAGCAATAGGTGAGGCCCCCTTTCCAATAGAACTATGCACAAGATCAAGATGAGGAAGATGAGAAATCACCTGAAGACCAAATCCATTTTTTTGGTGATGGACAACAAACTATTTATTTGACTATAGAATATCAAGAACAGTTTGAAAAACTTGTGACAGAAGAAGAGGAATTGTTGTTTTCTTAGTCCCAAGATGATATCATGATGGATGAATCTAAATAGTATAAAAAGGGTTACCAAAATTCCATCATGCAGGTCCAAAGGAAGTAAAATTTGAGAAGCAAAAATGTTGGGAATAGTCCTACAAATAAGGATACAACAACCAACAGTGCAAAAAAGGATGTACCAAGTAGAAGCAATAAAAAAAAAGTTTCACCAATCAACATTCTTCAGAGAAAAGATGATTCTACTAGAGA
This sequence comes from Pinus taeda, assembly GCA_000404065.3. Taxonomy (NCBI): domain Eukaryota; kingdom Viridiplantae; phylum Streptophyta; class Pinopsida; order Pinales; family Pinaceae; genus Pinus; species Pinus taeda. Next base: position 19,129 of record APFE030149989.1, on the reverse strand, counting down.
CAATGTAGGAAAGAAATATCCAATGCACAAGGAGGTAGATAAAATGAAGAATCCTTTTAATTTTGACACTGAACTTGCTAAAATCAATATTTCTATTCCTCTAGGTGAGATGCTGAAAAATGACCAATATAAGGTTTATATTTTAAAAGGTTTGAAAATTGACAAGACTTTTGATATTGTCAATGTGACAGATGTTCGCCCTCCCATCATATTTGGGCCAAATATTTATGAAAGGGAGGCAAGATGATGAAGTGCCTCATTTCTATATGAGCTTGAATGTACATGATCAACTTCTTTATAATTCTATTATGGATTCAGGGGCTTCCCACATCTTGATGCCGAAAATAGTTATGGAAAGGCTTGGACTCGATATCACTAGACCATACAAAGATATTTATTCTTTTGATTCTAACAAAGTGAATTGTTTGGGACTGATAAAGGACCTAGCAGTTTCCTTGACTCAAATTCCTTCTAAGAACATGGTAATGGATATTGTAGTGGAAGATATATCTCCTAAATTTGGCATGCTCATATCTAGATCATGGATAGCAAAATTTCAAGGAGCAGTGCAGAATGACATGTCATACATCATTGTTTCAATTTTTGGTGGCTAAACTAGGAGACTTTACCAGGAACCATTGATGCAATACATTATCAGTAGCAAGGAGAATATTGCGAACCACTCTAATTTAGATTCTTTTGGTTTTTTTCAATGTCGATTATCATGAAGAAGAGCAAACAAGTTCAATTGTTATTACAGAGTTGAAAGGAGAAGAGGACCAAAATCAGGACAACAAGACAGATGATAAGAAATCTAAAGATTTAAAGGCCAAGATGAGTGAATAAAAATGGGAACATTCCCTTTGGAGTATGTATGTTGATGGGGAAGCAACTAGAGAAGGTGTTGGTGCAGGCGTGTGGATCATTAGCCCAGTAGTTGGAAAGACCAAGCTCTGCTCCTACAAGTTGGTTTTTGATTGTGCCAACAATATAACGGAGTATGAGGCACTCCTTTTGGGTTTACAGGATTTGAAAATTTAAGGGGATAAAATGAAAAGATCTTTGGATATTCAGAATTAATTATCAAGAAGATCAAGGATGAGTATCAGAAAAAATTCCCCCAGATGCAGGCTTATCGTAATGTTGTCCTAGATTATCTAAAATATTTTCCTGAGTACAATTTGTTTGTTATTCCTAGGAGACAAAATGTTTTTGCATATGCCTTTGCTACATCTGCATGTGGTTTTGAAATTCCAATTCAACCAAGTGAAAAATGTGAAATTGAAGTTAAGTATTGGCCTATTGTCCCAGATATTATGAAGTTTTGGTACGTTTTTGAGAATGATAAGTAGCTGGAAAACATTTTTTTAATGAAAAATAATTTTCAAAGATGCAGTTTGAAAATGGCTATAGATAGGAAGAAAATGAGAAAGAAAATTTTATAAATCAGATCAAAGAATATTTGGACAAACATGGGGCAAAATTGGAGGTGCTGCAATTAAAGGATAATGTCATTATGAGAGGGCTGGTACCACTTGAATATTTTTTTGGCCAAAATGATGTAGCTAAAAGTCCAAAGTTGATGCATACTGAGATGAGAGTAGAATAGTGTAACATAGGTACAACATACAAGCCCAAAATGGTCAAGTTGTCCAAAACTCTAAGTCCAAAAATGAAGCAGAAATATGTGGATCTTTTGCAAGAATTTTCTAATCATTTTTCATAGGGATATGAGGATCTGAAGGTTTATGTCAAGAGTATCATCCAACACAAAATTCCAATCAAATAGGACCATAATCCATTCAAGAAAAAGCTACGGAGAACAAATATTATTTTGCTGCCTTTAATAAAAAAATAGGTAAGAAAGTTATTTGATGTTGGCAATCATATTACCTCTTAGATTCTCTACGTGTTTGTCTAACTTAGTTCCAGTTAGAAAGAAAACAAGAGAAATCAAGTTGTGTGTCAAATTTAGAAACTTGAACAATGTATCTCTCAAGGATAATTATCCATTGCCCAAGATGGATCATATTCTTCAAAAAGTGGTGGGTTCAAGGAGGATGTCTCTACTAGATGTTTTTTCGGGTTACAAGCAGATTCCTATTTATCCAGAAGCTCAAGAAAATACTACATTTACTACACCGTGGGGTACCTTCAAGTATGTTAAAATGTCTTTCGGTTTGATCAATGTGGGAGCCACATTTCAGCAAGCTATGCATGTAGATTTTATGGATGAGAAGGAAATTTTTTTGGTGATATATCTTGATGATATCACTATGTATTTACAGTCTAATGAGGACCATTTGCAACAACTAAGGGTTGTTTTTGAAAATGCAAAAAACATGGCATCTCTCTAAATCCTAAGAATTCTTTGTTTGGGTTAGAAGAAGGCAAGCTATTAGGACATATCATTTCTAAGGATGGTGATGAGCCCCAAAAATGGGTAACTTATTGGGCTCATTTTTCCTATTGTTCTCCATTAATCCACCATTCTTCATAGTTTATGTATGCTTTTGAAGTATGTTTATGTTAATTGAATGAATGAGAATAGTCACTTGACCATGAAGGCTAATACGTGTTTATTGCAGATTTTTGGACAACTTTTGGACCAAGGTCAAGCATTTATGGGCCATTTAACAGCCAAATACGAGGGGACAAGGCTAAGGATTCATAGGAAGGGTGTCTCCTACACTAAATGGCCCCTTCCTCGAGTTCTCCACCATCAACTCGGAGTTCAGCAGCCCATCAAAGTTGATTTCCAAGGGTAGCCAAGCAGCTTTTGTGAAGTGGCTGAGTACTTGCAGTTTTGAGCAACCAAGGCCCTTCAATTAAGGAGGACTACTAGAGGTCCTCATGGTGCATAAGTAGGAAGGCTTACAGCCTTCGTAGTTTACTTTTTGAACATTTGTATTTTGCACTATAGTGCTGCTTTGTTTCTCAGCCCATTTTGGATCTTCTGTTGTAACACATTTTGGACATGGTTGTTTTTTGAGTAATGGAAACCAGTTTCATCTTGCATCAGTTCTGAGCTTCTTCTTAGGAGCCTGTAGCTCTTGGGGTTGGGCCCAACTCAAGTGCCAGGTCTTCCTCTATGTATTGTATATGTTTTTTGTTGTCTTCATAAAATAATTTATGCTAGTAGATTAGAATCTTGCTTGGTTATCTAGGTCATTTTTGAGGATTGAAAGAGATTTTCGTGGTTCAGAGTGATTTGATAGGTTGACAACAAAAAATATCTTTGAAAAAGGCCATCAAGCACCCTTGGATCTCACCTCTCCCTCCTCAGGACCATGAGCTAGGACCCAAGTGTCCTTGTTGCCACAAATAACATTATTTTTGCTTCTTCATGCAATTGCTGGTGTTAGTTTCTCATTTGCAAAAGTTGATACCAGATGTGATTACATGCTTAGATCCATTCTTGCTGGGTTTTCATAAGTTATTTTACATAATTTTCTACCAATGAATTTCTGTTCATTATGGGTGCTGGTTCCTAGGTCAAATTAGGTTAGAATAGCTAGATATTTGGTTTGCATGGTCTTTGTTTGGTTAGTTTCAAGAAATAACATGTAGAACACCTGTATTACCTCCCTACCTACCCTTTCACCATCAGTGCAACCTGTTCCATCCCCTAACTCATATTCTTGCCCTTCGTTTTCCACGTTTTCTCACTTTGACCTAGTTTCCATATTTATGTGCAACATTGCTATATCCATCCGTGAACAAATCCAACCATCCTCATCACTTCTCAGCTTCATTTGCCATGTTCTAAACCTCTTCGCACTATCATCCAACCTCCATCTCCACTTCTCCACCTTTCTTCCGACTTCAACCCTCCAAAATCTCCTTTCGGAACATCCTGTAGAACATCCTGCAGAACCCCTGTAGACTTCCTGTAGAATATCACGAGAGCGGTCTTTCGAGATCCGATCACTGTGAAACTCTCTGGAAGGGTGTTAGGGACCATTTAGGCCCTCTTCTCACCTTCCCAACCTCCTGCAAGTGCCCTCACCATTTCCTTCCATCAATCAACCTCTGCACAGTCAAAACAGTTAAGCACATGCATAATAATTCTACAAGATTACTCAAAAATACAAAAAGATGTTCCTTTTCAGATTTCACTGCAAGAGTAGCTTAGTCACATGCATTCTACATTTCTAGAAGTCAATGGAATCCATTTCCACTGCTTTCATCTATTTTCTTGCACCGATAGGGTTACTCAGTAAAAGTAGGGTTTGCATTCCTTTTCCACTTTCAACTTCTTTTTGCAAGTAGACTAGCCTCCTTTGAGTTAGCTTCCGTCCATCACCGTTAAAAGCTTCTTCTAAGAGCTCATAGAAGTTGGCTTAAGCTCCTAGCGGACTTGTGCCAGCTGATCCAGTGACAACCTGCGGCAAGAGCTAGTACTTGTGCATATAGCACGGTCGCTTCCAAGTTTGTTACGAACTACCGGGTTGATAAAAGTAAAGAAGGGAGTCCCAGGAGTTGCAACATTATTGCTGCAATACTGGAGCCCACCATATTTTTGGCACCGTTGCCGGGGAAGCGTCAGAGTATTTGTGATTGCTGCTTTTCTTCTACTCTCTACTTCAATCTTCTGCTAAGTAGTTTATTTCAGCGAGAGTAGAGTAGTTGTTTCATTTCCATTCTAAAATTTCATTTCTGCAAAATTAGATTAGACATTTCCTGCTTTCATATATTAGCATTTCAATTTCGCAATTTCAATTCTGTATCATAGCTTAGCCTTTCATTTCTGCAATTTTGTTTCAGCAAGATAGATTTTAGTTAGTTGCAGTTCAATCACTTTCAGTTTTGCAGGTACAAGCAGAAAAAATGCCAAAACTCCACCAAAAATATTCCATTTCATGCCTCGTAGGAATAGAGACAATACAGGGAAATTCTTACCCAACACCCCCACCACATCACTGAGTCACCCTTCTCTCTTCTTCGGTGGTAGTGATCCAGAAGAACCTATAGGTGAACCTCCAGAGATATACGAAGATCCTATAACAGAAGAAGAGCAAGAAAACATTCCTCTTGAGACCATGGCTGAACACAGAAACGGTATAGAAGATGAGGAAAGAATAGAAGGTGCCTTTCCCATCCGAGAGACCAACGAGGACATGAAAATGAAAAACATAAGTCCCTCAGCCTTACCTCACTTCCATGGATTGACCACTGAAGACCCTGATACCTTCCTGTTTGAGTTTGTTGTCCTTTGTCAAACTTATGACTATGCAGAAGACAAGCAAAATTTGAAACTCTTTCCCTCTACCCTCAAGGATGCAGCACTACACTGGTTCATGGGGTTACCTAGAAACAGTATCACAACTTGGGCTCATATGCAGTAAGCCGTTAACAACAAATACCGGGACTACTGTAGGTCAAAGGAAACAAAGGTAGAGATCTTTCGGATGACCATGGGAAGTGATGAGTCTTTAGAAGACTATGAAGAAATGTTCCAACTTAGTTATAAAAGGGCCAGGTGCACACTAGACCCCGAATCTCTGAAGCTGGTTCTGCTCCGAGGAGTCCCTTAAGACCTTCTAGATACCCTCCATTTTCTAACTGGAGGAGACATATACCAACTACCTTATGAGGACATAAAGACTGTGTTTAGAAACCACTCTAGGGTAACCTGGAAAAGAGGTAGGGGGAATCCACTTTCAGCTGGTGCCGCCTTCTCCAAGCATGAGTTTGCAAATCAGATGGAAGACCTCAAAAGTGAGATGAGACAGACCATTTCCATGCAATTGGATACCTTCCGAATCCAATAGAAGAAAGAGGAAGCTGAGAAGGCTTTGGCCATCTTTTGTCCTAGATGTACAAGGAAGCATCCTAAGAATGAGTGTCCATTGCACTCAGTGGAGGTATGTTTCATTTGTGAGGAAGACCACCCCACAAACCAGTGCCCAACCTTACCCGGACTTAAAGCCATGTACCAAGGGGCTGAAGGGGCCACTGAGCCACTCTACTTTCTCAACAAAAGGAGGCCGCATGGATCCAGACCTTACTAGCAGGGGATGCAAGGAACATCCCAAACTTATTACAACCCTCACCAATCCGCTCACATGCCTTCTTGGGCCCCCCCTGCTCATCCTCCCTGGTCCGCACCTCCTCCTTGGTCTTATCCATCTCAATACCATACTCAACCTGCTACTCATTCATTTCACTCTCATGCTCAGCCACAACCTCAGTGGAATGCACCTCAACCGGGGTGGAGGCCCCAATACCACTATCCTCCCGCTATTTTGCCTCCACCGCTCGCTCAATCACAACCATTAGCTCCTGCTCCTCCAAGACAACCCCAGATGCCTGCTCAACCGAACTCGAACCCCAACAACAGATAGGCCCAGCAGGTGTACAGTGGAGAGATGACATGCCCTACTTATGCTGTGGAGATTCAGGAGATCAACCTATGATCTGGAAAGGTCCTTCCAAATCGCCAACCTCCTCCCCTGGAGGATGAGGAAAGGAAATAGGAAAGTGAACCCCAAGCCATTCCACCCTTTCCTGAGAGACTAATAGTAACCACGCAACCAAACCCAGAGGAGACCAAACTTCTGGGAGAACTTAAACAGTTGTGTGTGAAGATCCCACTTCTCCAGGCTATAAAAGATGTACCAATTTACAACAAATTAATCAAGGAGAAGTGTTTTAGGCACCCAGGCAGGTGCAAGAGAGATGCCCCGACTATCAATGTCATAGGACAATTGTTCGATCTGATGTTGGGGCAAATAATCTGTCCAAAATATTTGGATCCTGGGAGTCCTATAGTTGATGTCCACATCAATGGCACCATAATCCCCCACACCCTGATCGATCTAGGGGCTTCCATCAATGTGATGACCAGGGACACTATGCTCAAACTCAACCTTCAGAGTTCCTTAAGAAAGACATTGACAGTACTGCAGTTAGCAGACCGCTCCACCATGACTCCTGAAGGGATTATGGAGGATATCCTAGTCTCTGTTGATTCTTGGGAGTACCCTGTGGACTTTTTGGTCCTTCAGCCAAAGGCAAAACTCACTGGATACCCCCTCATTTTGGGAAGGCCTTGGTTAGCTACTGCGGATGCTTACATCAGTTGTCGAGCTGGGAGCATGACCATCAAGAATGGGCCTATGTCCAAATAGGTAGTCCTATACCCTCATGCCCAACCTCTGCTAGAACATGACTTCACTCTTTGGTTGGAGGGGGAAGATGAGGATGAAGTCTACTCTACACCAGTGTGCACAATGGAAGCCACCCGGGGAGGTCCTCAAACCGAGAATGACCTAATTGAGAATTTGATTCAAAATCCACCTCCCGGTGTGCTGCCATTAGAGAAGTTGGTGGAAGGTACCCAAGCCCGCGCTTTCGTGGACCTCTGTGTGGCTGATCTGACCTCTCCTAGAGTTAAGAATGTGGAATTTGGCCCTGAAAGAACCTTGAAGATCAGCTCATCCTTATCTCCCTCTCAGGAGAAGGAGCTATGTAACTTATTGAACCGCCATTTGGAGGCTTTCGCTTGGAGCTATAAGGATATGAAAGGAGTCCATCCGTCGGTCTGTACCCATCACATTTACATTAAAGAGGATTGTAAACTAGTCATGCAACCTTAGAGGAGAATGAATCCAGCTCTTAAGGACATTGTTAAAGAATAATTGCAAAAGTTGTTGGATGCAGGATTCATCTACCCCATCTCGGACAGCGACTGGCTTTCTCCTCTGGTGGTTGTGCCCAAGAAAAATGGGAAGTGGAGAATCTGTGTAGATTATCCAGAACTTAACAAAGCCACCAAGAAGGACCATTTCCCTTTGCCTTTCATAGATAAAGTGCTAGATGGGTTGGCAGGGAAGAAGTTATTTTCTTTCCTAGATGGGTATAATCAGATCCAAATCAGCCTGGAGGACCAAGATAAGACCACCTTCACTTGTCCATGGGGTACCTTTTCCTACCGGGTCCTTCCCTTTGGGCCATGCAATGCTCCTGCCACTTTCCAGAGAGCAGTACTGAGCATATTTGCTGAGCTGGTTCATGATTTAGTAGAAATCTATATGGATGACTTTACACCTTATGGGTCCAACTTCCAAGAAGCATTGACTAACCTAGGAAAAGTTTTAACCAAGTGTATTAAGATGAACCTCTCCCTTAGTCCCGAAAAATGTGAATTCTTGATGACTGAAGGGACTGTGCTAGGTCATGCAATCTCTCAGCAAGAATTACAGGTGGATCCTAACAAAATTGCTATCATCCAAAAGGTTCCACCTCCTCAGAAGGTAAGAGATGTTTGGAGTTTTCTAGGCTTAGCAGGATACTATAGAAGATTCATCAAAGATTTTAGTAATCTAGCCTCGCCATTGTTTGGTCTTTTGGGGAAAGATGTTGAGTTTAAATGGACTGACAACTTCCAAGAGGCTTTGGATGAGTTGAAAGATAAGCTGGTAACTGTCCCAATCCTGAGAGGTCCAAACTAGGCCCTACCTTTCCACATCCACACTGATGCCTCGAACAAAGCCATAGGGGCAACCTTAGGAAAAGTTGAAGAGAATCTACCATATGCCATATACTTTGTCAGCAAAAACCTGTCCAAGGCAGAATTAAACTATACTGTGACCGAGAAAGAGCTCCTAGCTGTAGTCCATTCCCTAAACAAGTTCAGACACTACATCACTGGTTATCAAACATTTGTACACACTGATCATGCTACGATAAGGTATTTGATGAATAAACCTGATGTGAATGCTCGTATCATTAGATGGTTACTTTTATTGCAGCAATTTGACTTAACCATTGTTGACAAGTCAGGAAAGGAAAATGTCGTTGCTAATTTTTTGTCTAGATTAGATTTGCCTGCAAGTGAATAAGGGACGGTGGATGACTAGATGCTAGATGAACACCTGTTTTCTATTTCAGTACTCTCTCCATGGTTTGCTGATATAGCAAACTACTTGGTCTTAGCACAGTTCCCTCCACACCTATCCTCAAAAGAGAAGAGCAAAATTGTGAGGAAAAGTGCCCCCTTTACTTGGATTGGGGGCAACTTGTTTAAACTCAGCCCAGATTAGATCCTGAGGCATTGTGTTAGGGAGGAGGAAGTTTTTTACATTCTCTTAACCTGTCAAGATGGACCGTGTGGAGGCCACTTTGCAGCAAAAAGGACTGCCTTCAAAATTCTACATGCAGGCTACTATTGGCCCACTCTTCATCAAGATGTCAGAAGATACATCAGCTAGTGTGATCGATGTCAAAGGATGGGGAAACCGACTCCAAGGCATGAAATGCCCCTCCAACCTCAAGTGACGTTCGAGCCATTTGAGAAGTGGGGCATGGATTTTGTGGGTCCTATCAACCCTCCTTCAAAGCAAAAGTATTACATCATTGTGTGCACAGACTACCTAACAAAGTGGGCAGAAAAAAAGGCAATCAAGGCAGCGATAGAAGAAAAAGTGGCTGAGTTTTTAAGGGAAAATATCTTCTACAAGTTTGGCTACCCAAGAGAATTAGTCACAGATCAAGGAAGTTAGTTCACCTCTAACCTGATCGAAGACCTACTCACTCATCACAAGATCAAGCACAAAACTTCCATCCCTTATCATTAGCAAGCAAATGGGCAAGTGGAAGTCACTAATAGGGCTTTAGAAGAAATTTTGACTAAGGTGGTGAGCAGCAGCAGAAAGGATTGGGCAGATCGCTTGGTTGAGGCCACCTGGGCCTACAACACCACTTGGAAAACCACAACAGCTTTCACACCTTATGAGCTAGTCTACGGGAAGAAGGCTCTGTTGTCCATAGAGTTTGAGTACAACACATTAAGGTTGGCAGCTCAGTTGGACTTGGATCTCAGCCATGCGCAACAGGAAAGGTTACTACAGCTGAATGGATTAGATGAACAGAGAATGTAGGCCCTCCTCCACTCAGAAGTAGTTCAAATCCAGAGAAAGATATGGCATGACCGGCACCTTAACACAAAGCAATTTCAGCCATGAGATTGGGCGCTGTTATATGACTCAAGATACAAGGATTTCAAAGGGAAGCTAAGGACAAGGTGGCTGGGACCATATACAGTGAAGAAATGCAACGATAATGGTTTGGTCCTTATCAGAACCATTGATGAAGAAGCCATCCCCATGCTTGTCAATGGGCATCGATTGAAAATATACAGGAAGCCCCTTTCCAAGCAGGAGTTCATTGAAACTCTGGATAAATCTGTGCTGGTAGTGGAGCAGGGCCTTGTCTCTACTCCACCCACACCTTCATCATAAAATAAATAAATAAAATAAAAAAGAGAAAAAAAAAAAGAGGGAAAAACAGAAAAGAATAAAAAGATCCTTGGGTGAAAACCTCTTACAGGCGCCTGGGGCAGACAGAGCGGGTGAAAACTTCCTGGAGGCGCCCCAGTTGTCTCACCAAAAAAAAAACAATAAAAAAAGAAATAGGCCTAATTTTTGTTGAATAATTGCAGGGTGCAGGGAAGACATTGCAGGTTAGGAGGGTCGTGAAAAACAAGGACAGATGTTAGCAACAGGCTGCAAGCATCCCTCACAGACACTTCCTCCATGACCACTCCCCTTTCCTAGGATTTGATCACATTCAGGCTAATATTTCACCTTCTACAGGAAGTTCTAGATCTTCTACAGGAAGTATCTTCTACAGGAAGATCCTGTAGAACCTCCAGACTAGAAAAAATTGATCGTGGAAGGGAATTCGAAGGTTGGAATTTGCCTGCTAGGCCTGCAACCACCCTTGTTTACGTCCATCCCCATACGTCACCCTGTTTCATCTCTTTACACCTCCATTGCACCCATTCTGCTATTTATTCCTGCACAGTCACACAAAACAAAAAACCCCTGTTTTCCTCATACTACTAGCAAGAACTTTGAGTGACAAATTTAGTAGTGGTGTTTCGCTCTCCCTACCTATCAGGCGAATCCCTCGTCAACAGTATAGCCCTACTCGTTTAGCTTACATCCCAGGAGGAGAAGCAACTACAGGACATCCTATAGGAATCTTGTAGCAGCTGATCCCTCTGGAAGACATACTCTGGAGATGAGGACAGCCGAAAAATAGCAAAGGAGACATGCAAAGAGCTTGTCTTGAACGCGAAAACATCATTAGCAGCTGAAACCGAGCAAGACCTGAGCATGCAGCGACAACAACCAATGGAATGGACTCCGAAACACGTGCATGCAGCGTCAACGAATGAAAGAATGGGTTCCAAAGCATGTGCAGGAAGAACCAGCAAATGAAGGAATGGTTCCAGGACCCGAAGTCTACACAACGCGGCCGTGACCACACAGGTAAGTGCCTAAATTCATTCGTCAATTGTGTAAACTATATTTTAAAAGCTGCATGCCTATGGAAGTGGTTCAGATAGAATGGGATCGGGGGCCAGTCAACTGGCCACCCTCGACCAGTTACATAACCTCGTGGGATCCGAACAAGCTCAGTTACATTCAAAATTTCCGACGAGACATGCAGCCAACACATGTGGAGTGTCCATTCAGGGAGAAATCGTCGAGACTGGCAGTGGTGGGGGCGGTTAACGGTAGAGGGAAGGTGATGGCGGCTAGCAACACGCAGATAAATTATGGCCGTGACGTTGGATCAATGGTTCAGTCTGGCCACCTCATCCCCTCACCACGAATTACGCTGCAGTTAAAATATGCTCGGCTGAAACTCACACCACCCTCTATTCATTTGCACTTGCAACGTCCTCGACTGAAGTACACGTCCTCCGCTTCCAAAAACTGTTAACTAGTCGTCCACCACTGGTTTTTCTACTTGTTTTCGAGAATCTCCCGCGTATCGGGCTAGCTCAGAGGCACAGAGACATTCTATAGGAATCGGGGAGTCTTCTACAGGAAGGGTTCTACAGGAATGCCTGCACAGCTTTTCGGAGTAGAGAAGCCTGGGATTTTTCTTCATCGAATTTGGAGCTCCAAGTGAGGTAGGCTCGAAAAACTCTTCTATGCATGGTATGATTTGAAAAGGTGGTGAATTGAACGATATCAAAGTGGGGAATCAGAGAAAAATATGCCTGGGAATTAGAAGTAAAACGTTTGCCTGTGTGTGCACTGGTTTCTCAGTTGTTTCTGCATCCAGATTCTCCTCCACCTTCCTATGTTTAAAATTCTCCTGTAGGGAAGATATGCAACTGTGGGGGCCAGCCTATGTATGAAAATTTTGAATTTGTAGATCTGTATATGTGCTGGGAAGAATAATTGAGCTCTGTACTCTGTTTGTAGAAACGAAATTCTTCCTTTCATAAACAGGCAGCCGAGTTCTGGGCAACATCAGTCTTGAAAACCAGGGAATAGCTGCTAATTAATATTGATACCCGAGAAATCCCTTCTTGAGTTCAGGGGGAAAACCATAAACAACATTCCTTTTTCTGATCAAAGCAAAAAGAAAAAAAAAGCACTCTCACCATGCCAAGGGGATTCATAAGGAAAGAACCCTCGGACCCCAGCAAACTGCACGAGCATCCTGAGATGGTGGACCCTTTCACCCGAGCCAATTGGATGTCATTTTTTGACAAAATCCGGGGTCATGACGAGGAGATAACAGAGGAATTTTTGATGTCCCTGAGACCTCAATCAAAGACACATGCCATAGTAAGTTTTAGGGGTTTGACCCTAGAACTTACCCCTGAGCTCATCAGTCGTGTTATTGGTCTACCATTAGGGCTCCCTTGGAGCAAAGAAGAGAGGTCATTGGGCCAAGTCACCAAGAAAACATTCTTCCTACCCGAGGAACATCCTGTAGAAGAAAAAAACAGGGTTAGGAGAACCAGCTTGCCTCCTCTCTGGAGTGAGGTCAGTTTCCAAATTATGAAGGACATTACATGTGAGGGGAGGTTTAGCATTGTCTATGGATATCATTTCAGGTTGTTGTGTGAACTAAGGCATGGGATTGATTCACCTCCAGCCCAGAAACTGAGCATTCCCTATTTTCTTCTTCAGTCACTAATTGAATGTGGTACAAAATCGAATGAAGGGATCCCAAATCAGCTGGCCCATCATGGGCTCATCAAGCTATTAGTGGAAGATGCCCTGCACACCTACACTATCCCCATATCTTTGGAAATATTATGAAACATGTCCTGGGATGAAGATATTAGAATTCTGGCTGAAGACATCACCTCATCCAACAGTGAGGAGGGAGAACACACTGAAGAAGGTAAGAAAACCAGTGGTGAAGGAACTCAGGACATTCAAGCACAACAAGGATAGAAAGAAAAAGGGGGAGAGGGCCAGATTGCTGAGCCTAAAACAGAGGAAGAAACAACAGCACAAACACCAAGGGAAAAGAGAATGCAGAGGAGAGCAGAGAAGATAGAAAAACCCCAAATGAAGGTTGTCACAGCCAAAGCAGACACACAGAAACAAAAGGGAAAGACAGATCCTGAAATGGTCGCAATACAGACAGAAATAGTTGACACAGGGACTTCTACAGGAAGCATGGAAAAAGAACAGCAAAGGGAGAAATCACCAGAAATATTGGCAAGGGAGGCAGCAGCTGTGCTTGCCACCTTAAGAACACCTCCAAAACAAAAAGGGAAGAGAAAGAGGTAAACCTCCATGTACTTTAAAGCAAGAAGGAGCACACAAATCAAAGTGGGTAGACCCCAGCCGCAGTCAAAGGAGCTAATTGTCATTGAGGACACAACACCTAAACCAAAAGAAGGGTATCCTTCAAAGATATCCGTCACCTATGAATGAGGAAGCCCAAAAACCTCCACCTAGAGAGAGAGAATTAAGACAATGGACTCAAAGGCAGCTCTAGAGGAAGCTGAGAAATCTCTACAGGAAACTCGGGCTAAGCTAAAAGAGACCGACAAATTGGAGGAAAAGGTGGCCAAACAATCACAGGAAGAAGAAAAGACAGAGGAAATATTGGAACCAAGCCCTCAGCCTAGCTTGGGCTTATACTGTAACCTGTTAGAAGCCAGGAAAATAACTCCCCAGAAATTTGCGGTGCCACTCTTCTTTGCACTGGAAGAAGAAAGAATTAGGACTCACACTTGGATGAGGATTGCCAAGTCCAAGGGTGTGGCAGACATAGGCCACCTGAAAGAACAACTCAAGGAGTCAAGGGGAGAATTGGCCATGGTGAAGCATGTGGAAAGAAGTAAAAGGGCCAAACTACAGGAAGAGAACGAGCTGTTGAACAGTAGCTACGGCTACAAGGAAGTCATAAGGAAGACAGGCCCTCCATTCTAGGAGAACAACAACAACAGGAAAAGCCTCCAGCAGATAAAGAAACCTCTGATGAACAATAGAGAGTGGACGGGCTGCAGGCTGAGGTTTGAGGCGCTAACAAAACAGCTCTAGGAGAAGGAGTCATAGGCAGCAGAGGAAATACAGTCTCTAGGAAGCAGGTACAAGAGAAGAAAGCCCAACTGGCCTACATGGCCAGCTGGGTAGTAGAGGCCTTGCAGTGTAGGCAACCTGCCAAGTCATATGCCTTATATCTTAGAGATCAATGGTTGCAGTTCCAGATTAACACCTTGGCCCAAAGAGGCACCATTCCATTTCAAAATTACCATCAATTCATGACTTTGTGTGACAGTAGCTCAACAGAAGATAAGGCCAAGTTATCTGAATTCTATTTACACAACTTGGCCTTTCCAAACATGACTCTTTTGGACCCCAATGCTACATTGGGATATGTGCAACTTATGGTCATGGCCTCTTGGTTAAATCATGAGGAAATGAGGGCAGCAGAGATTCGGGATATTATGAACAAGGAGCTAAGTGAACCACTTATGATTAGGGCAGAACCAAAGGATACATTAGCTTTAATATATGCCCATCAGCACCTAGCCAACAACCCTCAGGTTTTACCAGATTACATTGAACGACAAGCTCAAGCCATTGCTCACTTTGAGGACATGGAAAGACTGTTGGGGGATAACTGCATTCACGCTTGCACAAGGAGGTGGAACACACTGCCCCACAGTTTGAAAATAAGAGAATACCACTCCCCAACCAGGATGAGGGAGGCCTTGGAAAGGGTACCCCTCTATAAACAGTCAATGCAAAATTTGCAGGCCAACTGGATCAGCCTAAAGTTCAGTCCTCCCTTGCTTTTAGGATCACTGGAAGGAGTCAAAGAAGAAGAGGAAGACAGGCAGTGGGAGGAAGTAGAACGAAAATCAGGATTTTATGACCGAGAAGAAGACATCACCTCGGAGGCCTGGGATGTGAGAGGCAGTCAAAGCAATCAAAGATGATGAGCTGGATTAGTTGCTCAGATGAGCAACACATTTAGTAGGGGGGTGATGATGAGCCCCAAAAATGGGTAACTTATTGGGCTCATTTTGCCTATTGTTCTCCATTAATCCTCCATTCTTTATAGTTTATGTATGTGTTTGAAGTATGTTTATGTTAATTGAATGAATGAGAATAGTCACTTGACCATGAAGGCTAATACGTGTTTATTGCATATTTTTGGACAACTTTTGGACCAAGGTCAAGCATTTATGGGCCATTTGATAGTCAAATACGAGGGGACAAGGCTGAAGATTCGTAGGAAGGGTGTCTCCTGCACTAAATGGCCCCTTCCTCGAGTTCTCCACCATCAGCTCGGAGTTCAGCAGCCCACCAAAGTTGATTTCCAAGGGCAGCCGAGTAGCTTTTGTGAAGTGGCTGAGTACTTGCAGTTTTGAACAGCCAAGCCCCTTGAATTAAGGAGGACTGCTCGAGGTCCTCATGGTGCATAAGTAGGAAGGCTTCTAGCCTTCATAGTTTACTTTTTGAACATTTGTATTTCGCACTATAGTGCTGCTTTGTTTCTCAGCCCATTTTGGAGCTTCTATTGTAACACATTTTGGACATGGTTGGTATTTGAGTAATGAAAACTAGTTTCATGTTGCATCAGTTCTGAGCTTCTTCTTAGGAGCCTGTAGCTCTTGGGTTTGGGCCCAATCCAAGTGCCAGGTCTTCCTCTATGTACTGTATATGTTTTTTGCTGTCTTCATAAAATAATTTCTGCTAGTAGATTAGAATCTTGCTTGGTTATCTAGGTCATTTTTGATGATTGAAAGAGCTTTTCGTGGTTCAGAGTGATTTGATAGGTTGACAACAGAAAATATATTCAAAAAATGCCATCAAGCAACCTTGGATCTCACCTCTCCCTCCTCAGGACCATGAGCTGAGACCAAGTGTCCTTGCTGCCACAAAAAAAACTATTTTTGCTTCTTCATGCAATTGTTGGTGTTAGTTTCTCAGTTGCAAAAGTTGATATCAGATGTGATTACATGCTTAGATCCATTCTTGCTGGGTTTTCATAGATTATTTTACATAATTTTCTACCAATGAATTTGTGTTCATCATGGGTGCTGGTTCCTAGGTCAAATTAGGTTAGAATAGTTAGATATTTGGTTTGCATGGTCCTTGTTTGGTCAGTTTCAAGAAATAGCATGTAGAACACCTGTAGTACCTCCCTACCTACCCTTCCACCATCAGTGAAACCTTTTCCATCCTCTAACTCAGATTCTTGCCCTTTGCCACATTTTCTCACTTTGACCTAGTTTCCATATTTATGTGAAAAATTGCTCTATCCATCCGTGAACAAATCCAACCATCATCATCACTTCTCAGCTTCATTTGCCAGGTTCTAAACCTCTTCACACCGTCATCCAACCACCATCTCCACTTCTCCACCTTTGTTCCACCTTCAACCCTCCAAAATCTCCTTTCGGAACATCCTGTAGAACATCCTGCAGAACCCCTGCAGACTTCCTGTAGACGATCACGAGAGCGGTTTTTCGAGATCCGATCACTGTGAAACTCTCTAGAAGGGTGTTAGGGACCCCTTAGGCCCTCTTCTCACCATCCCAACCTCCTGCAAGTTCCCTCACCATTTCCTTCCATCAATCAACCTCTACACAATCAAAATAGTTAAGAGCATGCATAATAATTCTACAAGATTACTCAAAAATACAAAAAGATGTTCCTTTTCAGATTTCACTGCAAGAGTAGCTTAGTCACATGCATTCTACATTTCTAGAAGTCAATGGCATCCATTTCCACTTCTTTCATCTCTTTTCTTGCACTGGTAGGGTTAGTCGGTAAAACTAGGGTTTGCTAGGGTTTGCATTCCTTTTCCACTTTCAACTTCTTTCTGCAAGTAGACTAGCCTCCTTTGAGTTAGCGTTCGTCCATCACCATAAAGCTTCTTCTAAGAGCTCATAGAAGTTGGATTAATCTCCCAGCGGACTTGTTCCAACTGATCCAGTGACAACCTGCGGCAAGAGCTAGTACTTGTGCATATAGCACCGTCGCTTCCAAGTTTGTTACGAATTACCAGGTTGATAAAAGTAAAGAAGGGAGTCCTAGGAGTTGCAATATTATTGCTGCAATACTGGAGCCCACCAGATGGCATCATAATAGATCCTAGCAAGATTAAAGCAATTCAAAAAATGGACCTGACGAGAAACAAGAAGGAAATTCAGTATTTTATTAGTAGAATAAATTTCTTAAGAAGGTTCATCCCCAATTTAGCAGAGATCTTAAGTGAAATTACAAACTTGCTGAAAAAGGACAGCGATATTAATTGGACATAAGAAGCCAAAAAATCTTTCGATGAGGTAAAATATGCTTTGCCCCATGCTCTTGTTCTTATTAGTCCAGATTAGACTCAAGATTTTGTTTTTATTTTCATATTCTTTGGAGCATATTATAGCAACTGTCCTAATGCAAAAGAACCAGTTAGGTATAGAGCAGCCAATTGCATTCTTCAGCGGGAGTCTCAGAGATGCTGCCCTTAAATACAAGATTATGAAAAATCAGGCATTTGCCTTGGTGAAAGACTTAAATGATTTTTGGGTGTACATTCTACATTCACATATCATTTCCTATGTACCAAGCTCTGATGTGAAAGACATACTTACTCAAAATGATCTGGATGGTAGGATAGGCAAGTGGATTGCTTCGGTACTTGAATATGATATTGAAATTAAACCCAAGAAGTTAATTAAAGGGAAAGGATTGGTGAAGATGATGACATAATAAAATATGCATGCACTTGAGATTAATTTCTTGGTTTCTTTGTCGAAAGAGGATGAATCAAGATCAATTCAACAAGTATCAGAAAAATTTGTTGTTTCACCATGGTATGCAGACATTTTGTATGTGTTGAAGCACTTGAAATCTCCTCTAAGTTTGACTAATACCACTGCTAACAAGATATTAAGAATTTTTTTTATTGGCCAACATTGTTCATTGATGTATATAAAAATGTTTCCAACTATCATGAATGTCAATTTTTTAAAGGAAAGGAAAAACTGCTCCTACTTCCCATGAAACCTATTGCAGTTTAGACACCCTTTCAGCAGTGGCGACTTGATTTCATAGGTGAAATCCATTTGGCCTCATCTGTGCTGGGTTGTGTTATATTCTTTCCATGACTAACCCACATAGTGAACCAGGGGGTTAGAGGGGGGGCGGAGCCCCCCCTTCATTGCGCCGATTGCGCAGCGGGGGGGCGGCAGCTCCCCCTGTCTGGGGGGTTTGAGGGGGGCGGGTAGCCCCCCTCTACGGGGTCTGGAGCAGTGCCCCGGGAATAAAAAATTTGGACCCTATATTA
Organism: Pinus taeda; assembly: GCA_000404065.3. Classification (NCBI taxonomy): domain Eukaryota; kingdom Viridiplantae; phylum Streptophyta; class Pinopsida; order Pinales; family Pinaceae; genus Pinus; species Pinus taeda. The sequence continues at coordinate 556 of APFE030149989.1, read as the reverse complement.
GGTTGGGTGGACCTACCTATGGTTTTTCGGTCCATGGTATTGGATGCTTCGTCATGTATAAATATGTATTGTAAAATTGAAAGGAACATAATAAAAAAATCAAGCTAGTAGTCCCGGTTTTGGGATCTAGTGGGAAAATATCTGTGTATATATGTTTTATGTGTTATGCTTTTGCATTGTTTATTTTCTATGTTTTAGAATTCGTATGCAGGTAATTTCTGTACGGGGTTAAAACCTTCATTTGGTATCAGAGCTGTTTTGGCTTCAAGGGGACGCCTTTGTTGCTGAAGGGTTTCGCTCGGGGCTGTGGTAGACCCTGTTCAGTGGGAGATCTGCGGGATCGATTCTGGTGGTGAAAGAAGATGGCGAGAAGTGGAAAGATAGAGATTGAGAAGTTTAATGGGCAGAGTTTTGAGTTGTGGAAACTCAAGATGGAGGATCTGTTGGTGGATAAAGATCAACGGATCACGGTAGATCTAGGTACTAAACCAACGGGAGTGACCGATGAAGAATGGAAGAAGTTGGATCGGAAGGCAAAGAGCACAATATGATTGTG
>APFE030149982.1:0-13712 GCA_000404065.3 Pinus taeda | reverse complement strand
TGTTGTGTATATATCTAATCACATGAATTCCTCCTCTGGTTGGACTCGCTCTTGTATTTTGATTTATAGCTATTGGGTTAGGCATAACCATGGGACAAGTAACATTAACTCCCGATCCACATAGGCCTGTCTTTGAAATAAGTCTTCTTTAATGTGTTGAATATACGTCTTGTTGGTATCCTCCCTTTAAGTTTGTTGTGTGAAATGGTTACCCATAATAGATGACCCAAGTTCCCTAATTGCTAGGGTAATTCTCCAAGCTACTGCATTTGTGATCACATATCCTGTTAACTATTCACAGGCTACTACATTTGTTATCACATATCCTGTTAATAATGTTGTGGACAAGATAGGACATGAAAATGGAAAAGCTTTAGCATGGGAGAATTCTTTCATTCATTTAGTGAAAGAAGAGCTTATTCCAATGGCAAAGTTGCAAAATCTTACTCTTGCATTTTCTGCAGAAAGTTCTGTGCAGGAAGAACTTAAGAGGGAGAGCACTGCTGATGTTGTAACCATATTGATCAGCTACATTGTCATGTTTGCCTACATATCAGTGACACTGGGTGATATTTCACCACACTTTTGACCTCTTTATGTTTCATCGAAGGTGTTATTTGGTTTGTCAGGGGTTCTTGTTGTCGAAGGTGTTACTTCTTCCTCATCCTTCCTATTCTTGACCACCCAATCCTTTTCCAAGGGTTTTATAGATTACATATTAGATTAAAAAATGCATTGCCATCAACTGACCCGAGCCCTCATCTTATGGTCGCAAATTTTCTCTAAACATTTTAGAAAAACTCTGCACTACAAGCCAACTTGAGTTCATTTTAAATGGGCTAGCCTAATTTTGTGAGGAATCCTTTATTTCAAACAAAATTGGGAGATGATCAGATACCCCCCACCCTACTCGTTGATGAAGAAGGGGGAATCAGTGAATCAAATGATCCACAATTAAAAACTGGTCTAATATCTATGTTGCCAGAAACGAGAAACGGGAAACGGAACGGGAAACGAGAACGGTACGAGAAACGATGTTTGGAGGTTTCGCATATAAGAAACGAGGAGAGAGAAAAACACCATATTAAAGGTGAACAATATTAGGAAAGCTTTAAAGCAGTGCTTGGAGACCTGAATATCACAAGCTATGGGAACCGAGGTGTCCTGCCTTCCCCCTAATGCAATCCCCCAATAGTCTTAATTTCAATTGTGTTGTGTCCGAGGAACGGACCCTACGCGTTTGTGCTTAGGATGCGAAACACTCTTGTTTGTTTGGGATTAGGATGCTAACAGCCTGAAAAGATGTCTTTTTTATGGTTAACACGGATATAACTGAATGAATATGCAACTGTTCGTACTTCAAAGTTCAAAGAAGCTTTTAACTACTTAGGCATTAAGACTTGCTGGCGGGCAGAGGCATTCTCATGGATAAATGAATATATAAAGAAAAATAGAAAAGATTTTTACCCTGGGAAAGAAATGGGCACCACAGCTACCATACATGAAAATACCATACATGAAAATGATCAGATGTTTGAAAAAATCAATTGCTCCATAGGAATTTTCTATTGGGGGATATTGCAGGAAATGTGTTTCTGCCATATCTGCCCCTACAATAGCAATATTTCTATGTGTTCAAGTCACCTCAAAAAAAGACACCGTATCAATCCATAAGATGATATTACCAGACATTGGTGAGAATAGTCCATTGGTGACTGGCAATGAATACTGTAGACATCCGAATAAAGACACACAATGATTCATCTGCCAAAGATGAGATAACAGGACAGATAATTGGCTATCGATAATTCATTGGACAGTATTGCAAGACACTGGTGTTTGTCATTGGATGACTTGGTGGTTATATGCTCTTTTTTCTCTCAAAAAACCAATGCTTATAACTGAACCAGTTCTCGATATATTGAATCTGTTGTACAGGCTTGAAATGCATGTTAGCCATTCTTCATAAAAACAAGCAATCCCATCCTCTTAGCAGAGGAAAATGATAAAAACCAATGGTTCCAACATGGAAATTCGGAATACTTGGGTGCTTTGAAGAAAGAGTTTACTCACAATCAACCGTCTTCGTAGCATAGAGTAACCTCCCGTTTTTATAATTAATGTAAACAACCACCCTTTAAATGCCTGAAAGAAATTGATCACGAGAGGCTGATATAATTCAGGTATAGCGCATTCATTGAAAAAGTGATGAGAATTATTATTAGGAATTTTACCTGCGATTGAAAAAAAAAACCAGAGATTGAAGTTTGTAGCAGTACCTTTTGACAATAGAATTGACAACGTTGTTGAGGAGTGAAGCTGCTTGGCAAGTTAGCTCTGATCTGTGATGGGTGAAGCTGCTTGGAAAGTTGGCTCTGATCTTTGATGGGTTTGCTCTCGGGCTTCTGCTTAAATCCTTGACAACAGGTGTTTTTCTTTGACAGCACTCTCACAATACCCTCTGTTCTGCTATGTTCTGCTAGTTCTTTCTTCAGCCGCATGCTGGAATACTTATGTTTAATTGGAAGGAAACTAACAGTGCATTGCAGTGAACTAATATTCAACTGCGACTGCGAATTAAACTAGACTTAACTTCCAGAAAACTAACCATTAATTGCTATTTAAACTGAACGTGGACATTTTCAATGAGATGATGCCACATGGGTATTTGTGATTGGTTAAAATAATTTTGAAGGGTCAACAAGCGTCGACGGGGTTTGAACCCTCAACCTCCCGCACTACAGTCCACGGACTTACCACCATGCCACGAATTTGTTTCGTAACACTCTATGGTCATGGGTTTTATTTAAATTCAATTGGTTTCTGCATTTAGGGGAGGGGTCGTGGCACAAGTCCCTAGCCCCGGTCACATTCAACACCACAGAACCGTGGTGGAGCCGCGAAGGCAATATATGAGCTAATTGTGTCTTTGCATCAAACCAACAAGGACATAGTTTAAAGTTCTCATCACAATTACAATTGTATCATTTGATCTTGTTATATAATGTCCTACCGTTTTATTATATCACCCCTAAAATTTAACGTTCTTTTACTCTTGTTTACTTTATTATATCAACTTATCTCAAGGTGTTATTCATTCACAACTTTAATCCACATTAGGACAACAAGCTTCTCAAAGTATTTATTATATACATTCATTATCATGGGTTGCATATTTCCCGTGGTTTTCTTTTTAATTATTATTTCATGTACATTTCCTATAGTTTTACTAGATTTCCCATGAAATATAGCCTGCATCTTTTCTGTTGATCTTGTTCTGTCGATTTCAAATCAAATCTTTGTTACCTAGAGTTACAACTAACACCCTTTAGCTAACCAAAATTCTCTTGTCACTTGATTTTAACCAACCTAACATTTTCTATTTGCAATATGATTATAAACCATGACACAATCTAACAAGTTATGCAATGTGATGCCCACTTCCAACCATAGGCTAAGGATGGAAATTGACATGTATGAACTCATGTGGGGTTGTTGGTAACGTATGACACGCCATGAGGGGGGCATGCCATATCTAGTTGAATTTCCGTGTTCATAAAGGTTGATGTTTCCAATGATAACCTAGAACCATAACATTATTAAGAATGACCCGAAGACATAAAGGATGAATGGTCTCATGAGGTAAGAAAATTCCTTGATGAGGATGATCAAGACCCAATGTAGGTATAAGACACTAAGTGGGGGAGTTTAGAGTGCATAGTCTAGTGGCAAGTTCCATGCTAGAAATCCTATATTTGACTCAGTCCAAGGGTGGTACTTTATTGGATGGCCTAGGAAATGACCCTTGGTTTAGTGAAAGGTTTTTTTTACCAATCTATACCATTTTTGAATTCGAGGGAATAAAGGAATTATAGGTGTATTCTCCTTTGGATTATCATGTGAATTCATGTACTCCAAGACGGGCTTGTTTGAAGGAAAATCAATATCAAGGGAGTCATATGAAATTGATGGAGTGACAACCCATGTGCAAAGATTATCCTAATCATATTCCATATTAGGATGGATTTTCTAACCAAGGTCAGTAGATGTTAGAAAGATTTCTTGAGAGGTAATCACTTCCACAAAAGTTGGCATTATACCCCCATGATATCATATTTATTAGGCACCACCCAAGGAGTAGTAGGTTCAGGGGATCCATTGGTGATATAAGAGATCATGTTTATATAGTTGGAAGAGTGTGATGAATGAGGAGGAGTTAGGGGAAGGGTGCCCATCAATAAAGAGTATTTGAACATCCCTTCTCCAATGATTTCAAAAGTGAAAGAGGAATCCCCTACAAATGGAAGTCACTAGCTATCATGGAAATTCAAGTGAGGATTGCAAAAGGTCAATTAGTTGAAAGTTACAATCTTACCCTAATTATGGAACATCATGAAAAAATAGTAATGAGACAATAAGCATCATGGCATAGAACTAGGTTTTCCCAAGAAAGAGATTGTAATCTAATGGGGCATCAATTCCTTTGGCTTAAATTGATATAATTTTTCCCATGATCTCAATAGAAAAAGAAATAAAAACCCTAGTGAGGTTCGAGGATGTTCCCATTGAAGGCCTTTAACAAAAATTTCATTAATTAAAAGGTTGGAGATCAAATATATTTCCAACACTTTGATAAAATAATACAAGTAGATGATTTTTTGTTCAATATTGGCCTATGAACATGTCATCCAAAAGTGTGAACCATTATATGGAAGGCCAAATGATGCGGAAGATCAGGTTTCCATGATGTGGGATCAAATGTGCTGAGATTCAAATTTTAGGGATCTAGTCGAACAATGGTATTTAAGAGCATATTTCATTGCATATGGAAACTTTGGAAAACTTTAAACATGGTAGCGAGTGCTTAGGCCAATTCCTTAATAATGGTTTATTTTTTGAGTAATCCTCGCATTGGGGTTATGTGTTTTCTTTAGAATTGTGCCTTTGTTAGGTCATAATATAGTACCAAATGATGATTTTTCAATGTGAAGGGGATCATTGGTCTGAATAAGGACCATGGGTTTTGAAGTGGAAGGACTTGTCTCAGGATTTTCATAATTTTTCACTCTAGTAGTGATGTGGATATGTTAATTAACTAGAAATATGTCATGCATGGATGATGAGGAAGCATGTGGAGGATTGTGCCCACCCCACCTTTGTTGAGGAGGTGGAGGATTCACAATCATATTATTTTATTGAACTGAAAATAGATTTGTCAAGACAATGGGTTGAAGAGAAAAAAATTGTTGTGATAAGTATAGATGGATCACATCTATCTAGGAAAACTCATGAGGATATGGTCCTCCCCACAAATCTTACAAGGAAATAAATTCTTTTTCTTTTTCTCTTTGGTGCCCCCCTAAACATTTTACTCAGTTTGAGGTTCCACCTATTTATTGATATGAGGTTTATTGGAATTGTTTTTATTCTTCTTACCTCTAGGTTGCTGAGAATTATTCAAGGGCATGAAATGCATTATATTTAACTTGGAGGTATGAACAAGAGAACTAGAAGTTTTAGTGGTTGGATTAGTAGTCAGGGCACTAGAAGTGATGTTTAGTTGGCCCACCTAATTGGTTAGCTAGCTTATGTTTCCTAAGGAAATGGACCCCATCAAACCATCCAACATTGGATATTGGCTTGGGTTTTGAAACGTCATTGAATGAATGAGGAGAATTAAGGATGATTTCATATAGTGTGCATTCATGACTAGATATCAATTTGAGTTGGTGGGTGTGAATGATTGTTTCTTCCTCGATTTGGGATCATAACTTTTCTATGCATTCAAAAATCCAAGGTAATAGTGACTTGGTAAACCATTCATGCAATAATTCATTAGGGAAATTGGCTCTCAACAAAAAGATTCTTCATCTCCACTTGTGGATGTGATTAGAGATGTTGGTTGAGGTGTCTTAGTGGAAGTTAGTGAGTATGTCCATTCCTATTTTGTACCTAATAGGAAGTTGATGGTGATTGAATGTATCCTATGCTAAATACATAAATTTATCAGAGGTTGTACTTTTAAGACCATTGTACCATTTGGAAGAACCATCGATGAGACTAATTTATAAAATTCACAACCAAATTATGTCATCCATGAAGGATTTTGAAGAGCACCATAAATGATAAATGATTATATGTGTTGCAAGGTATTCCCTAGGCTTACCATAAAATTTTGGGATGTTAGTAGGTAGTTTAGGTGGGACCACAAGCCATGTAGGATTATGCTTGACAAGATCATTCGTTAACTTTGATAGATCAAGAAATTTAAGGGTTTCCAAGAAAGGAGAATGGAACAATTTCTACGGAGGAGGTGATGATACTTACATCCCATATCTTATAATCAACCCATGGCATGGTTTCTAAAAGTAGAATGGGTACTTGAGGAGGCATGGTTACTATAGGGGTAAGATTCAACACCCATGGTGATATCATAAGGGTTATTTAACCTAGCAGGTGGACCCTCAGTGGAAAAGGGACTCTTGAAATGTTGTGGGCCTCCAAGTCCAAAAGGTGCACCAAGATTAAAGCCTTTTGGACCAAAATATTGACCAAATTAGTTAGTACCCCAAGGATACAACACATTTCTAGGAATATTGTCTCTATCACCTTGGATATTCCAAGGAAATTAAGTATTCCCTTGAAAAGATGACCCCATTAAAGATTTACTTCCCAAAGGATTTATAAACCCATCATTAATGTGTATACCTCAAATTGTGCTAGGGAACAACATGAACCTAGTAGTATTATTCCAACCAAAATGGAACTGAATATTAGGTGTGAACAAGCTACTTGTAGATATACCAGGACCAAGGGGTGGACTTGTAGATCTAGATGTGAATGTAGGGTTTGAACCTCCTACAAATAACTTGCATATGCTACTCATAATGGAACTAGATACTTTCCTAAATTTGAACAAAGGGACCATATTTGAGATGTGGTGTCACCTATATTGGATGTACCAAGTGGATGAAAAATAGATCGTGGGTTATTATTCCAAATCGAAAGATAGTTTCAACATGCGCTGTAAGCACATGACTTGTGGTAGTGGGACACTGTATGGAGGGTTCCTCATGGGTAGCTCTAGTGACACTAGGTGTAGACACACTAGGTTATGCAATCTTATGAGCACTAACCACAATTAACTCTAGGTAAATACCATTTGAGTGGAAATATCTAGTCAAGTCTACAACCCCACCTAGGAAAATGGGTGAAGGAATGTGGGCCATTGAGGAATGAGAATGAGGTGCTTTAATTTCATCAACTACTTTGTAGACTACATATTCATCCCCCTAAAAATCAACCAATGTGGCCCCTGAGGTAGGTAAGTCTATGGTAGTAGTCTGGTTGATCCTATGTATTGGAGAAATGCCCTTCTTTTAAGATGATGAGAATGATGTGGAATAAACCTATCCAATATGTTTGTAAAGGATGTGCATGAATAAAAATGAATTTAACCTAAGTACAGCTAGACTCAAGCAAACAACAAAGACCTAACAAATTTGAGCAAGCAAGAAGGCCAATTGATCAAAGGAGTCTTCCATTAGTTATATCTTGGTTGTTTAGGGCCCAGTTCAACCACAAAGATATAGATAGTATGGTTACCCTTCCCTCCTTCCTAATGGTTCTAGACCTAGCTCAAGTACCTTTAATTATGCATGGGCACCCTTTCTGGGGGATCCAAGTAAGTACTGACCAACCTTTGTCCGAGGTACAATAAGTATGTCCCACTCACCATTTCCTATGTAAGTCCTAATATTATGGCCACTAGGGTTACCACCTACAACAAAATAAACTAGGGTAATAATCATTGGTTGGGTCCACAAACAAGGGTACTAGGGTATGAATCCATATCCTCCGAAAATAGACCCTTGCATGTATGTAGACCAAACCACCACATCTATATGCAGTGGGATGATCACCCCACTACTTCCTGTGTGACCAAGTGCTTTACCATTGTGTTATAAGGGGTCCCATGGCAACGGATAATTGTAAATGGATTTGCACACCATAACTCAATATTCCAGTGTTATTTTAATGGCCTTGGAGAGTGTCCTCACCAAACTATTCCAAGGCCCTAAGATTCTAAGACAATAATGGTGTGCTAGCGGGGAAATGAAAAATGTTCGATAAATTTTATTAATCATTTCTTTTAGTGGTTTCTTTTTAACTTAGGGTTATTCAAAGTTAAACTTGGTGGAGTTTTTGACTTTCTTCAAAGAAAGAGATGAATAATTATGAACATGAAATCCTTACTATTGATGAAAAATATCTAGATAAGAGTAATATATTTCCAATTCAGTATGAATATAGTCCTCACAACTCTATCCTTTATCACTTCGAAATATATTAACAAATAAAAATAAAAATTATTATGAAATCAAAGGAAAAAAACCAAAGTAAGCAAAAGGAAAATACACCCAAAACCTAAGACCATACTTACACTCACAATAGTAGGCAAAAAAAGAAAAAGGGCCACAAGACAATGATGACAGAGATATACCCAACCCTAATGTCATTAATGGGAATCAAATCCAGTAGGATTTATGGCCCTTAGAAAAGACTACAAATCCACCTATGTGAAGTGAATTTGAAGATTTTATGGTTGAGAAAAAGCCTAAAAGAATCAAATTTGAGATTAGTCTAACCTTGGGTTCAGAATGATGCAAGAAAACAAAATAAATCTAAAGGAAAACCCCCTCAAAACCCTTATTGATCTCATTTAATGCTCTTTCATAGTGTAAATAGAGTGTCCAATTCTATTTCATAGACTAAGTGGAGTGTTAGACAAGAGACCAAAACTCTATGAAGACTAAGTAAGAGAGATCATAAACCAATTGAATTTAAATAAAACCCATGACCATAGAGTGTTAGGAAACAAATTCGTGGCATGGTGGTAAGTCCGTGGACTGTAGTGTGGGAGGTTGAGGGTTCAAACCCCATCGATGCTCGTTGACCCTTCAAAATTATTTTAACCAATCACAAATAACCATGTGGCATCATCTCATTGAAAATGTCCACGTTCAGTTTAAATAGCAATTAATGGTTAGTTTTCTGGAAGTTAAGTCTAGTTTAATTCGCAGTCTCAGTTGACTGTTAGTTCGTTGCAGTGCACTGTTAGTTTCCTTCCAATTAAACATAAGTATTCCAGTGTGCAGCTGAAGAAAGAACTAGCCGAACATAGCAGAACAGAGGGTATTGTGAGAGTGCTGTCAAAGAAAAACACCAATTGTCAAGGATTTAAGCAGAAGCCCGAGAAAAAACCCATCACAGATTAGAGCCAACTTGCCAAGCAGCTTTACCCATCACAGATCAGAGCCAACTTGCCAAGCAACTTCACTCCTCAACAGCGTTGTCAATTCTATTGTCAAAAGGTACTGCTGCAAACTTCAATCTCTGGTTTTTTTTTCAATCGCAGGTAAAATTCCTAATAATAATTCTCATCACTTTTTCAATGAATGCGCTATACCTGAATTATATCGGCCTCTCGTGAGAAATTTCTTTCAAGCATTTAAAGGGCGGTTGTTTACATGAATTATAAAAACGGGAGGTTACTCTGTGTTACGAAGACGGTTGATTGTGAGTAAACTCTTTCTTCAAAGCACCCAAGTATTCCGAATTTCCATGTTGGAACCATTGGTTTTTATCATTTTCCTCTGCTAAGACGATGGGTTTGCTTGTTTTTATGAAGAATGGCTCACATGCATTTCAAGCCTGTACAACAGATTCAATATATCGAGAACTGGTTCAGTTATAAGCATTGATTTTTTGAGAGAAAATAGAGCATATAACCACCAAGTCATCCACTGACAAACGACAGTGTCTTGCAATACTGTCCAATGAATTATTGATAGCCAATTATCTGTCTTGTTATCTCATCTTTGGCAGATGAATCATTGTGTGTCTTTATTCGGATGTCTACAGTATTCATTGCCAGTCACCAATGGACTGTTCTCACCAATGTCTGGTAATCTCATCTTATGGATTGATACAGTGTCTTTGTTGGAGGTGACTTGAACACATAGAAATATTGTTATTGTAGGGGCAGATATGGTAGAAACACATTTCCTGCAATATCCCCCAATAGAAAATTCCTATGGAGCAATTGATTTTTTCAAACATCTGAGCATTTTCATGTATGGTATTTTCATGTATGGTAGCTGTGGTGCCCATTTCTTTCCCAGGGTAAAAATCTTTTCTGTTTTTCTTTATACATTTAGTTATCCATGAGAATGCCTCTGCTTGCCAGCAAGTCTTAATGCCTAACTAGTTAAAAGCTTCTTTGAACTTTGAAGTACGAACATTTGCATATTCATTCAGTTATATCCGTGTTAACCATAAACAAGAGATATTTTCTGGCTGTTAGCATCCTAATCCCAAACAAACAAGAGTGTTTGGCATCCTAAGCACAAACACGCAGGGTCCGTTCCTCGGACACAGCACAATTGAAATTAAGACTACTGGGGGATTGCATTAGGGGGAAGGGAGGACAGCTCGGTTCCCACAGCTTGTGATCTTTAGGTCTCCAAGCACTGCTTTAAAGCTTTCCTAATATTGTTCACCTTTGATATGGTGTTTTTCTCTCTCCTCGTTTCTTATATGCGAAACCTCCAAACATCGTTTCTCGTACCGTTCTCGTTTCCCGTTCCGTTTCCCGTTTCTCGTTTCTGGTAACATAGATCAATACATGCCTACCTGGAGAAATATGAGGGCTGGGGATGAGTATATTACTAAGATATTAGACCAGTTTTTAATTGTGGATCATTTGATTCACTGATTCCCCCTTCTTCATCAACGAGTAGGCTGGGGGGTTATCTGATCATCTCCCAATTCTATTTCAAATAAAGGATTCCTCAGAAAAATAGGCTAGCCCATTTAAAATGAACTCACATTGGCTTGTAGTGCAGAGTTTTTCTAAAATGTTTAGAGAAAATTGGTGACCATATGATGAGGGCTCGGGTCAGTCGATGGCAATGCATTTTTTTATCTAATCTGTAATCTATAAAACCCTTGGAAAAGGATTGGGTGGTCAAGAATAGGAAGGATGAGGAAGAAGTAACACCTTCGACAACAAGAACCCCTGACAAACCAAGTAACACCTTCGATGAAACATAAAGAGGTGAAAAGTGTGGTGAAATATCACCCAGTGTCACTGATATGTAGGAAAACATGACAATGTAGCTCATCAATATGGTTACAACATCAGTAGTGCTCTCCCTCTTAAGTTCTTCCTGCACAGAACTTTCTGCAGAAAATGCAAGAGTAAGATTGTGCAACTTTGCCATTGGAATAAGCTCTTCTTTCACTAAATGAATGAAAGAATTCTTCCATGCTAAAGCTTTTCCATTTTCATGTCCTGTCTTGTCCACAGCATTATTAACAGGATATGTGATAACAAAAGCAGTAGCCTGTGAATAGTTAACAGGATATGTGATAACAAAAGCAGTAGCCTGTGAATAGTTAACAGGATATGTGATAACAAATGAAGTAGCCTGGAGAATTACCCTAGAAATTAGGGAACTTGGGTCATCTATTATGGGTAACCATTTCACACAACAAACTTAAAGGGAGGATACCAACAAGACGTATATTCAACACATTAAAGAAGACTTATTTCAAAGACAGGCCTATGTGGATCGGGAGTTAATGTTACTTGTCCCATGGTTATGCCTAACCCAATAGCTATAAATCAAAATACAAGAGCGAGTCCAACCAGAGGAGGAATTCATGTGATTAGATATATACACAACAAAATTGTGATATTTGCAGAAGCTAAGATTGCAAGAATATCTGTAGAATTTTAATATCTGCAAAAGTGTTTCTATAATAATTGTAATATCTGCAGCAAGTACGATTGCATTTGGTGTCGTTGTTGTGACTATACTGAATATAAAAGAACATTCCAATTCAAAATCGATGAATCTTATGCTTGATAGATTTTCTCAGTCCCCATCCACTAATATGGCTCTAGGAAAACTGGTTATGTTTACACCCAACTTTGATCATGCATCTACGGATTGGATGACTAGTGCTCATGTGTTGATTAACAAATATTGTGAGCTTGGAAGGGGAGGTACTTAAACTGTGTTCAAATCAGTCCTAGGGGATGCCAGGTGAGTAGTTCAAAAAAGTTCCCCTTCCCACTGCTACTGTATGTAGGCAAACATGACAATGTAGCTGATCAATATGGTTACAACATCAGCAGTGCTCTCCCTCTTAAGTTCTTCCTTCACAGAACTTTCTGCAGAAAATGCAAGAGTAAGATTGTGCAACTTTTCCATTGGAATAAGCTCTTCTTTCACTAAATGAATGAAAGAATTCTCCCATGCTAAAGCTTTTCCATTTTCATGTCTTGTCTTGTCCACAGCATTATTAACAGGATATGTGATAACAAATGCAGTAGCCTGTGAATAGTTGATTCTGTGAACATTTTATGAAGGCTAATTTAATTATTTAATGTTTTTTGTGTTTTTTTTATATTTTTTTGATCAAATTTTATTCAAAGATTGTGGAGTGTGGGGCTGGAATGTCCAGGGCCAAAAGAGACCTAGGCTTGAACAATAAATGTGCTAAGGCTGAATGAGGCATTTGGTCTTCATTATCTCTATAGCCACACTTTAAAACATGTCATCTACATTTGAAATCAACAACACATTTTCTGAACATGAAACTTCAATTACGTAATCAATGTCACGAGTCGATGATGTCAGGGCTTAAGAATATGGCCAGTATAAATTAAAATCAGATTCCAGACCAACTGTGTATAAAGTGAATATCCATTTCATGTTTCAACTAGGTGTAGGAGGAATTCATGTGATTAGATATATACACAACAGAATTGTGATATTTGCAGAAGCTAAGATTGCAAGAATATCTGTAGAATTTTAATATCTGCAAAAGTGTTTCTATAATAATTGTAATATCTGCAGGAAGTACGATTGCATTTGGTGTCGTTGTTGTGACTATACTGAATATAAAAGAACATTCCAATTCAAAATCGATGAATCTTATGCTTGATAGATTTTCTCAGTCCCCATCCACTAATATGGCTCTAGGAAAACTGGTTATGTTTACACCCAACTTTGATCATGCATCTACGGATTGGATGACTAGTGCTCATGCGTTGATTAACAAATATTTCGCCCATGGATACTGCAAACACAGAAGCAATTATCATTTTTCCAATGTTGAAAACCATATTTCAGTTCCATTCTCATTGATAAACAACCTTTATGGATTACTGAACGAAGGGCCAATCTCCAATGGATCGCTGGAGAGGTTGGAGTTGGAATTGTAAGATTTGGTGAGAGAAAAGAGAACTCCCATTTCCATCACCTCATTACCTCAGTTGTACTATGAGATATATGGGAGGACTCTGTAGGCAGAAGGCTACTCAACTGAATCTCAAAGGCATGGCAAAGCGGGTTACAGTCTCACTAAGCTCTTGGAATGATTGAAGAACACAATTAGACTGACAGACAAGTATGTTTCATGGCTTTTGGAAATTCCTCTTTTTCACGACTTTTCTGGGTTATGATTCAAAATCCTCACCGATAAGTAGGGAAGGACTCCATTCACATCAATAATTTGTTTTGTTCAGACCTATACATCTATAGGGGTTTGAAGTCCTTCTCTTTGTAGGAAATTCTCTGCCCCAATCAAATTGATAAATAACTAAATAAATTTATTTTAACAACTTTAAAAAAATTCAG